>CABHPH010152393.1:34910-62705 GCA_902168325.1 Peromyscus nudipes | reverse complement strand
AGCTCATACCAGGTCTCTGTGGATGACGCACGCCTTTTCTAGGTAGGCCATGCCCTCACACACATCCAGGCACATGCCCAGCAGGGTCTCTGCAGCAAAGAGTCCCCGCTGACTTCGCAGGTAATCTGACAGGCAGCCGTGTTCCATGAACTCAAACACCAGGCAGATGGGGGCTTGCTCCAGGCACACCCCATAGAGCTGGACCAGTTTGGGGTGAGAGAGTTTCCTGGAAGAACAAAAGGCAAGAGGTCAGATGACCTGAATTCAGTCTTCCAAAAGCGCTGCACATGTTCTGCACTAAGGCAGATAAAGTCACTTGTCCCAGCTCATGACTTTGAGAACAGAAGCAAACCCCAAACCCAAACCAAAGATGGTCATGGAGCCTGAGGACAGCAGGGAGTCTGCTGGTATGAATGGACAGGGGCCAGCGTGGGCCAGAGGAGAGATGGGTAAGAGAGGAGACTGGAGGGCTAGACCATATAGCAGGTCCTCTAGCTGAATGTGTGTGTGTGTGCGTGTGTGTGTGTGTGTGTGTGTGTGTGTGTGTGTGTGTGTGTGTAGGCCAAAGGTCAACCATGGGTGTTCTTGTGGCACTGTCAACCTTCTCTTTTTAAATTTTTTTCTTTTTTTTAAAAAACATTTTCCCTCACATAATATATCCTAATTACAGTTTCCCCTCCCTCTCCTCCCTCCCATTCTTCCTCACCTCTCCTCCCATCTGGGTCCACTCCCTTTCTGTCTTTCACTAGAAAACAGACAGGCTTCTAAGGGATAGTAATACAATGCAATAAGATAAACAAAAACCAACAGATTAGAGTTGGACATCACACAAACAGAGAGGAAAGGGCCCAAGCAAAGGCACAAGAATCAGAAACCACTCATCCACACACCCTGGAATCCCATAAAAACACTCAAGTGGAAGTCACAGTATATATGTAGAGGAGGTGGCGCAGACTCAGACGGGACCTGTGCTAGCTGCCCCAGTCTCCCATGAGCTTTGCTCACGCTGATTCAGAGGGCCTTGTTTGCTTTTTATGGCAGCAGTATGTACGTTACCACGTGTGTGCCATGCTGATCTCTTGGAACTGTAGTTACAGATGGTTGTGAGCTACAAGTGCTCTTAACCACCAAGTCATCTCTCCATCCCCCACCTTTTTATTTTTTGAAAGAGGATCTCACTGGCCTGGAGCTAGCCAAGTAGGCTAGGCTGCCCAGCAAGCCCAGCATCTGCCTGTCTCCATCTCCCCAACACTAGGACTCCAAGTACAAGCCACCATACCATCCATACTATGCCCAGCTTTTTCTTTTTCTTCTTTTTCTTTTTCTTTGGTATAAAATGGTTTCTGTAGATTGAACTCAGGTCTTGGTACTTATCCAGCCAGCACTTTACCAACTGACCCCTAACAAGGTTCTTTTTTTTTTTTTTTTTTCCCCTGTGCGGTAGGATTCTATTACTGGGGCATGACAAACAGAGTGGAGTTGCATGAACACAGCCCAGGGCCTCCCCCCCAGGATGCCTGCACACCCCTGCTTGAACTCACATCATGACTTCGGCCTCCTCAATAAAGTCCTCCTCTGACATCGCCCCTTCCTGAATGGTCTTGATGGCCACCTTGTCCTTGTTGAGCCAGTAGCCAAGATGCACCAGCCCAAACTGCCCACTGCCAATCTCCTGCACAAAAGTTAGCTCTGAGGGGTGGATCACCCACTTCCCTGGAACAGAGAAAGAGCAGAAGGGAGTGCTTTTAGAGTAGGCAATCAATAAGGCAGAGGACTCTCAGAAACATATACAGTCCTATCTTGCCTAGGGTTACTAGAACTCAAAAATGGCTTAGACTATTACAGGCAATTACTGTAACATAGGATACAGTTTTGAAACAGTCATAATGTGGGAGGGGAGCATGGAAAGAAAAGGAAGATGAGGTAAAGTATGATAAAGAATGTAAATAAAAGGATCATTGTAAGGTCCCAACCTTTTAAATTTAATTTTATTTTTTAAGCATATTTTTTTCTCTTGAGACAGAGTCTTGTTGAGTCTTTTTATGTAGCCCAGGCTTGCCAGGAACTCACCATCTAGCCCAGACTGTCCTCAAACTTGTAAAGCCTTAGTCTCCAGAGTACGCAGAGGCTTGCAGATACCCTGTCTACAATTTTATTGCCATCTTTGCAGAGGAAATTTCCTTGTATTTCTCGCTTGTTCATTGATTCAATGAGAGTCCCTCTGTGCTCACAGCACTCTGCTAGGCTTTGCTCTGCCAGGCTTTGACGAGAATGGGGCTTGAAGAGGTGGGTTCAGGGGACTTGTACAGAGGTATAAGCGAGTGGTTTCTAGCAGGTCTTTTCTTCTTAAAGATTTCTTTTTTTTTATTTATATGTATGTGTGTATGAGTGTAAGGCACACAAATGCAGGTACCAGCAGAGGCCAGAAAAGGGTACTGGATCTCCTGGAGTGGAGTTAGAAGTGGTTGTGAGTCACCAGATGTGGCTGCTAGGACATGCACCTGGCTCCTCTGGAAGAACAGTAAGTACGAGTAACTTCCCAGCCATTTCTCCAGCTCCAGGGCAGGCTCTTACTAAGTGTTTAATAAACAAGGACCTAGGCCTCAATTTCCCACTGATAAAATAAGTGGGCTGACCAAATAATCTCTGTGATCCCATTCAGCGGGACATGTTAGGATTCAACAATCCTGGAGTAGCTCTACTTTTAGAAGGATAACAATACATTATGCTTTCCTGATGCATGGCCTAGAAACAGCCATGTGCCTATCAATCTGAGGTACAGACCCAGAAGCAAACAGTATTTGAGTATCCGCTGTGCACTATGCATGCTGCTGCCTGGATAGGAAGAGCCCACATCAGTGTTCCCCCAAGTAGTTCCCTGCCCATCTGGGTCGAAACTACCAGACCACTTGTTTACAGAGGCCACACTCTCAGGGAGTGTTTTGGTAAGCAGCAGGGCATGTACTGGAACCAGCCTTTTTGATAAGTGTTTGGAAAGATTTTGATGCACACTGAAGTTTGAGAACCACCAAAGTTTACAAAATACAGATTAGATTAGTCTCCTCTTCAAAAGCACATTTTGGACCAAGGGATGTGAACTGAAATGCCTTTAGGTTCTAGGTAGATAGTCAAGGAGGGAAGCCATCGTGGAGGACAGACATCATAGTAGAACCCATGGCCCTGGAGGTACAGGTCCTATTAGAGGCATTAAGCAAGCATTTTTTTTTCTGGTGCTGGAGACTGAACTTAGGACCTGACTCATGCTAGACAAGCGCTCTACCACTGAATTAAAGGCCCAGCTTTTAAAACCTAATATTATACTATGTAAACACTTTTAGATGCTGATAGCTCATAGCCCCTGCAGAAGACCCAAACCCAACAAGTTAGATTATAACAAAACTTCCAAAAGGTAGATAAAACACAGTGCTAAGGGTTTGTCTTCTGACATTTCCCAATAGCATTTAGGAGAGCACTCTGTATAAAGTAGGTGCTCAATAAATGCTTCATTAATGAACCTTCTTTTAAAGCCAGAGGACATTGGTTCGGTCTTCATAGATGTGTGTGGACACACACGTTTCTTACACAGTTGCATATGCTCATTATCCTACCATCTCTCCGAGTCATCGGAAGCCTGGAGAACAGTTAGGCTAATGGCAGACATTTAGGTATGGGCGTTTTCGCTCAAGTGCCCAACATTTGCTGCTTACCATATCTTAGTCCCGCTGTCACTGGGGCTTTCTGCCTCCAGGAGCACACTGGATACCGGAGTCGAGTGACCAAACCTAGGTTGACAGAAAAGCCAAAGGCTGTGGTTAAGGCTTTGCCATAGCAACCGTCTAGGTTAAATGACCAGGAAAAGGATGATATGTGAAACAGCTACTTTCAAATTCCAAAGTTCCACCACTGTTTTCACACAGCCCTTGAGAGGATTCTTAACCATATGGTAGACAGAGACCTCGGCGATCCGCAGAGCACATGTTTCTGGTGGGAGGCAAGGGAGATCCTAGGGATTTGGAACTTTTTGTTTTTGTTTTGTTTTTTATTTGCATCTTGAGATACTATTTATGGCCAGTTTGTGCAGCATGAAGAACCAGGTAGGGGCTATGTCATTTCTTCCCTAGTCTCCTTGTAGGGATCCCCTTCTGGCTTTGTCCCCTAGAACTTACCTCCTCCATTGTACTGGTGATACTTGATGAGGAGAGGGATGGAGTCAAACACATACTTCTCAGCCACATAGTACCGCTTGGGGTTGTCATTTGTTTCTTTGATATGATAATGTTTTATACAGGGGTTCTCACTTGAAACAAATGAACACACAGTCATTAACAAGAAGCAATACTGATGCATAAAGACATCTATTGGCATCAGCTTCTCACTGTCTTGGCATGGAAGCTCTCGCCAGTTAGGCACACAGTATTTCAGTTTGTGTCTCGGCAGGTTGGCCCTGGTGCCGGTGTTGTATTCAGAAGCACTTTGAGGCTGCATCTGGACAGAAGAGGCCAGTGCTGAGATGTGTTGGTGTTGGTAATGCTTCATCCACAATCATAAAATGTGGGAACAGCACTGTATGTGTATGAGTGCTAACAAAAACCACACTGGGGTCCTCCATCCCACCTCAGACTGAATGAATGGCTGCCATCAAGCAAATTGATGACAAATGCTGGTAAGGAGTGAGTGTGCGTGCATGCGTGTGTGTGTGTGTGTGTGTGTGTGTGTGTGTGTGTGTGTGTGTGTTTGGGAGAACCCGTTGATGGGAATGCAAACTAGTGCAGCTGCTATGAAAATTAGCATGGAGGTTTCTCAAAAACTGAAGATAGAGCTACCATGTGCTCCATACACCACTCTTGGGTGTGTACCAGGACACTGAGCCAGAATAGCATAGGGATTTTTGACCACGCATTGTTTATGGCTGCACTATTTACAATAGTCAAGATACAGAGACAGCATAGATGCTCCTCAAATGAGGAATTGATAAAGAATGTGGTCTGTATATACACTGGAATTTTATTTAGCTGTAAAAAAGAAGAAATTAGGATATTCACAAGTAAATAGATAGAATTGGAAATTATTATGTTAAACAAAATAACCCAGACTCAGCAAGACAAGCACTGAGTGCTTTCTTTCATATGTGGAATTTATATCACACACACACACACACACACACACACACACACAGTCTCTGGCACACAGGGCTCTCGGCTCTCAGTATGGTAGGTAGTTTAATTAGCAGACGAAGAATTGGCATTTGTCTGTTTCCTCTTCTAGATTACAGTATTTTCTTTCACTCTGTATGTTAACTGACATGCTCACCAAATACATGACCAAGTATTTGATGTCTTCAGAGCTCTGCCATCGGGCCTGGCCACAGCCAAGAAGAGGGCCTAGTGTCCACCTAGCTCTGTCTTTTATTAAATCTCTTCAGTTCTGTCCTTGAACTCTGGGCTTTATTTTCACAGGGGCACTGGCAGAAGCCACACCACTGCTAATGAGGGTCTGCATGATGCATGGGTGGACCTTGATGTACCTAAGCTGTCACACAAAAGCAGCTGTCCCTGTTCCTCTGAGCCAAGTGAGTGTCATACCTTATGATGGCCTTGGTGAACACAGAGACCGTGTATGTCCCGGGTGTCCTGGAATCACGGACCAGGAATGCTCCTTCTTTACCCTGCATAGGGTAGAAAACGTGAAAGTTTAGTGATCTCAAAAACCAGGCTCCTGCACCTGGCTCCATCTTCTTGCTCTTGGAAGGAGGAAGCACTGAGGAGCACAGAGCAGGCTTTCAGTTGTGACAGCCACCATTTCAATGACATTTTCGTCAGTTGTTCATGTGAAGTCCTACACAGATAGGCAGACACAGGCCCTCGCCTGACCATTCACCAGGCACCAGCCTCATCAGACATTTCCCAACCCTCCCTCCAATGCCCGAGTCTGGACACCATTATCCCCTTTGACAACAAGGACAGCAGAGTGAGTGCCAGAGGGAGTAAGCAGCTTTCCTCGGGGTCTACAGTGGGGCTGGAGTTAGAACTTTGGCACCGGAACAAATTCCATGACCTTTTCTTGTTCCATGATGCTCCAGCATCTACACCTGCTCAGGGGCACAAAACTTATCCTGGAAGCTTGCTGAGTTCCTGGGTGGAGCTTTATTTCTCAGGCCCTTCCCACAATGCTGATTTCACTGCCAGGCAGGAGGAGAAAGGGTGGGAAGCTGGTGCTGGGGGAGAGGTGGGGAGAGGGGAGGACCTGACAGTTTTGCCCATTCTGATGGAATCAGCAGAAGCAAATGGGCGTGCTAGTTCATACATTCCTGGTGGGAACTGTAAAACCTGAACTGTTGTAAGAACCGCATCCTCAGCTCTTCTCTTTCCAGTCATAAACATTTGTGGAGCTTGGTAATCATGACTTACTTAAGTTAGATATCTTGAGGGCCACAAGTGAAGATCAGAATTCGACAGGAATCTTACATGGAACTCATGTGGTTTATATACACAAGGAAACTAGACTAGCCGAAGCCCCTTCATCCTTCAGTCTCAAAAATGTTTCTGCATGAACACGTGAACACACACACACACACACACAGAGAGAGAGAGAGAGAGAGAGAGAGAGAGAGACAGAGAGAGAGAGAGAGAGAGAGAGAGAGAATGATGATATGCATTCTAATAAGCATTCTGACTATAGATTTGCCTATTGTAGACATTTTTCTTTGCAAATGGAATTATATGTGGTTTTCTGCGAGAGGGTCCTTTCATTTATAATATTGTTTCCAAGGACCACCTAGGTGGCGATAGGTATAAAGACTTCACTCCTACTTGTGGCTGAGTGACATTCCACTGTACAGACAGACCACACTTGTTTCCATTCATCAGCTGATAGGCACCTTCTGGCTGCTGGGAGGAGAGGCTTTATGTCTGGATGGTTTTGCTCAACAGGTTGTTTATGGTATTATCACACGTGGTAGGCAGGATAAATTGTATTCAATTTTGACGGTTTGCCTAATAATGCAGCTTTGGGTTGTGGCTGGTTGGAATGTGATGGGTTAAACTTGAGACAGGAAGAAACAGACTTCAAGCAGAGGCAGATTTTATCTGGTTATGTCATTTATTCTAAAGGAAGAAACACAGACCCAAAGAGCAGAAGTTCACCAACTGTCTGAAGAGTGTAAACATCTCTTTGATCTAATTAATAAGATCTGGCTGTTTGTGTTGGTGTTCCTCTTTCAAAGCAGTGACTGTTTTTCTGTAAACAAGTTGTGATGATAGCAGTCCTCAGCTGTTGTGGAGAGTAAGTACTCTATAAACACCAGGTGAAGGAGAGGGAAGGTCATGGTCAGGTCTGCAGAGCATGGACGGCTCCACGTCTCCATGTCCTTCAAACGCTCTGTTTCTCCATGGTAGGTGCTGCGGGTGGCGTTTGGTGAAAGTGATATGGACTCTCATTTGAGGATGAAGCAGCGGTTAAGAGTTCTGAGGAAAGCATGTGCCTTACCACACACTTCCTGCAGGGAGCTGGGAGGTAGCCACAGCCACACACAACCATCACAGAGTGTTGCAGGGGGCACCGACTTGTGTAATGCTGCCAGAAGGGGCTTCACTTCCTCTCAACAGTCAAGATCTCAGTTTGCTTTTTATTGCTTCGCTTAGAGAAATACAGAGGCAACAATAGAGAAGATTATGTCAAGAGGTGAAGTATGCATAAGGCCCTGGTGGGATGGGGAGAAAACAGTAACTCAGGTACTTCCTTCTACTATCTGTCTGTTTGAAGACACATCCCTGCTGTGTTGAGGCCATGCCACTCATTCAGTTTCTGAATGTGGCTCCAGTTTATCGGCCTTTAATACAAAGGAGATGGACCAAGTGGTCTTTGAAGGGCATTCTAGCTACAACAGCTTGTAGTATTGTTAATTCCAGATGTTTCTTATTAAAAGTATATGTGTCAGCTCCCTCATCTGCAAAATGACCTTTGCAAGGCTATTGGGAGACTTGAGTAACAAGCACAGAAAAGTTCCTGGGATACAATCCCAAGACATGGACTATTAGGGTTATTAGTGCCCATGATTATCACATGCTGTGGTGTAGCATCTGTCGGAAGCATGAATTACATTGTTTGTCTTCATCTGAGACATGCGTCGGCATGTATGTCTTTCTGTCCGTATGATTTCAAGGTGACTTTGTAGAAGGCAATCTTAAAATGAAGTTATGCTATTGTCAAAGATGGTCTGATGCTTTGTGGTCTTGTCATGCTGAAATATGCTTTAAGAATGTCTCTGACACATATCATTCATTCTGTGGGAGGCTCTTCCCTCAAAACAAACCCATTATGAGGTAAACATCGCATCTTTGATGACATTTTGGAGTCACAGATAAACCTAGGTTAGGCTTCTGTCTAAAGTGTGAGGTGCTGCCGCAGGCATGAAGATGATTATGGGATATCTGCTCACAAGGAGTGGACCCTCTCTCTCTAGATGGGCCAAGGCTGAGGGGAAGTGCCCAGACTGAAGGCAGAGTGCAGACAGAGCCACTGAAGAGCTGACATTGCACCTTAATGTTCAATCAAGAGAAAAAAAAACCACATCTCCCGGCTAGCAGGGGGCTGGATTATTAAAGGAGCTGTCAGCCGAAGAACTGACAGGAGATTCTTTCCCATGTTCCTAAACTAACTTAAGACACATAATCACTTGAGTGCCCCCTGGAGAGGTTCTGATTGGATAGGCCTGGAGTTCAGGAGCTTTATTTGGGGTGGGGGTTGATGCTTTTTATGTTTATGTGCATGCTCTTGCATGAGTTTATATACAGGGGTCTGCAGAGGCCAGAAGAGGGAACTGGATCCCCTGTGACCTGCCATTTGGGTGCTGGGAATTGAACCTGGGTCCTCTGCAAGAACAGTAAACATTCTTAGCCATCAAGGTCTGAGTTTGTGTTTTCAAAGTTTCCCCAAGGATACACATGACCAGCTAGGTTCCTAGATGTGGATGGTAACTTAAAAACACAGAGTAAGCATTTGGTGAACTCACTGATGCAGCAAGTAGACTTTGCGTAACTACTTTGTGCTAGATACAGTTTGGGGTATCTAAGCACAGTAGGAACAAGGTAAAATGGAGAAATATACATAGGCCATGACCTAGAAGCTATAGTTAATAACAGGAGAAATGAACGAAATGCACCTCTTAAGAGTCATATACTTGTTAGACAAGACGACTCTGAGGACACCGGAGAAAGAACACTATTGGGTCAGACAGCAAGCATACAAAAAAGAAAAAAAAATCTTATCCCATTCTAACTTTAGAGAACCCAGACTAAAGCATGTAGGGTCCCTCTCAAGTTTGCCTTCAGACTTACTTAAGAAGGAAGAGAGTTATTTGGTAAGTGAATTTAAAATATTAGCAAGAAAGAATGTCTCAATAGCCTAAGCAAGCAAATATTTTTTATTACCTCAAATAAAATAAAATAAAATCTGCTCAACAACAAGAATTGCTTTCGTGTGTCATTAATGTGGGCTGTTTAAAGCTCTCTACTGACTTTACTATGGATGCAATGGAATGTAACGCCCTTGTTTAAAAAGCATGATGCAGGGGCTTAGTTGTGTGCTCTTTGTAGCTAGTTCTTATGACTCAAGTTTTACTGTTTACCGGCAATACAGGGTGAGGAATGAGATGAGCTGGCTACATATGCATCCTAAGCTCAGTTCAAGAAAATATAGGAGCCAGGCAAGGTGGTACATACCTTTAAGCCCAGCATTCAGGAGGCAGAAGCAGGTGGGTCTCTGTGAGTTTGAGGCCAGCCTGGTCTACAGAGTGAGTTCCAGGACAGCCAGGGCAGTTATACAGAGAAACTCGGTCTCCAAAAACAAAAACAAACAAACAAAGGTTCCCAAGAATTACTTTTGGAACACCTGTTTCTGCAGAGCTACCATGGACTCTTAGAATCTGTATTTGTGTTATATTTATTTATTGTTTGTGTGGGGTGGGATGTATGTACCATGGTATGCATATGGAGGTCAGAGGACAACAATGGGAGTCAGGTCTCTCCCTCTCCGTGCAGGTTCTTTGTACTGAACTCAGGTTGTCAGTCTTGATGGCAAGATTTTATACCCACTAAGCCATCCCACAGCCCCCTGAGAATCTGCATTTTAAACACCTGTAGCAATTCGGATATGAGGTCTGTTGGGAACCACAGGAAATGGTTAATTACTGAGAACCAAGGAGAACCATGCATCCCAGAAGGACTCGGCTGGTTCCTCTCCCTCTGGGTACACTTCCCAGCTCCTTTGATCTTGGCCTCCCTTCTACTCGCCTCTAACTCTTTACTGAGTCTTGGTTCCCAGTGGGGTCCAGATGCAATGGCAGTGACTGTGTGCACAGGGCCAGGAGCACACAGGGGCAGCATGCATGGGGTAACAGATCATTGGCATCCTGATATAATCCGATGTTCAATTTGTCCTTACTGACACATGGGGGCCCAGAAGGCAGAGGAGAAATCCCTACAGTCACCGCTCAGTTGATGGCAGAACAGAGGTACCCATACCATCCCATTATGCTTCCTTTCTTCTCATCCTTCTTTCCCTTAACTCTGAGATCCCCGGGTGAAGTCAGTCCATCTGCCAGATTGCCTGACTTCCCACAAGAAAGGAGAGAACTGTCACATTCCTGTAAATGACAGCCCCTTCAGGCAGAACCTGATCTCAGTGCAGCAGAGACAGGCAAAGCAGAGCAGCCCTGAGGCCACTCAGGGTCAAGACACAGCAGCAGCAACTGTTAGCAGAGACTTGTGGCCTCCCCAGTTTTCCTCTCCTGTGCCTTCTAACCCTTATAGTCCCCAGAATATTTGTCCTCAGACTGGAAAGCCATTGCTAAACCAACACAGGAACCTACCCCATCAGCATAACCACAATATGGCTGGAAAGCACACACTTTCTTTTTAGTCACTAGACAGATGAAGGAGACTCACCGTGTCCAAGAGAAGTTTTTCAGCTTTGTCTCGGCTGATGTTTTTATTGTACCACCTGAAAGCCAAAAATAAGTCCTGTGTCATAGTTTGAAAACTCCATTGCTTATTTATAAAAGGTAATGCTTGAAAATCACGTGTTCGCTTTCTGTTTCTATCAGTGCTTTCAAACTCAAAAGGAAAGCCATGGTTATTTCCAGGAGAAGAAAAAAAAAAATGAAGCAAGAGTTGGCACAATACTGGTAGCTGTTAAAGTGGAGTTTCAGGGCTTTCTTTATGCTGTGCTCTCTACTTTTGTAAAAGTTGGGAAATTTCCATGAGTGTTGTAGGAAACATTCATCTCCCCCATTTCATATGTCAGTGGGTGGCTGTAAGTAGGAGGGTGTTAGGCAGTCATAAAAGACGTTAATACTAATTTGCAAGTTTAGCAAATATCCTTTGAAAACAGTTGCCATATTTTCTTCTTAAGACTGGACCTCTAGACTTAAAATTGTTACTTTTACTACCATGCTGAGACATATCCTGACCATCCTAATCACTTAGATAAGATAAAAGTATGGTGGGGGAGGAAGGGGGGTTAAAAAGAAGAAAGACAGGAAATGGCCATGCAGGCTAGTCAATGTGTACGTGCAGGATGGTCAGTAGCTCATGTGGATATGCAGACATGCAAGTTGGTCAACAGTCTCGTGTGGTGTGCAGACTGACCATGTCTCTCCTTCAGCCCCCTTCCTTGCCCATCCCTTCTCATTCTAGCCATTAACGGTAGTTTAAAGTATCCAATCAAATATATGCAACCATATATAAGATACAAAGAAGCCCAAAATGAAGAAAAGTCTCAGTCCTCTAACATTCAGAGCTCTCTAGCACTTGGACAATAATTCCCTAGAAGCCTGAAGGACAGTATAATAAACTGCTTCCTGGTAAAGGGAGCCTACAGGGATTCATTTCTGGACCAAAAAGCCAACAACGAAAGTAGAAGAATCGTCAGTTGACAATTTGTTTTGGAAATTAATAAATATGAGAGAGGCTCCTGGTGGGGAAGGAATAGTATCTATGAAACTTGTTTGAGCACATCCAAGAATAAGTGAACCAGGGGATTCCTTTGAGCTTTTAAAACACAGTATGGAAGAGCAGACTGTACACCTCCATGGGCTCCCAGAGATAAGCTGATGGCTGGCAAGCATGCTTCACCACATCCAAGCCCCAAGCAATGCATATGGGTTACTACAGCTGTGCATGTAAAGTGTGAAACAAGTCTGGGTTGAGTGGACAACAGTGTCACTGTCACAGAGTGAGGTCTACTTGAGTTCAGTACACAGGGAGTGAAGAGGAATGTCTGTGGTGTAGTGTTTTGCCTGCCTCGGTTTTGTCTGATTCTTCCTTTACCAGAGGAGGGATCAGAGTTCAAATGGGGCGAGTAGCCTCTCTTCTTCAGTTTTGCTGTTCTGTGATTTCAGCTGCCACAGTCAACCCATGGCCCCACAAAATGCTAAATGGACAATTCTAGAAATTAACTACCATAAGTTATGAGTAGCATGATGAAATCTCATGGTGATCATCTAGGATATAAGTCATCCAAGAGACAACATATTGCTTACATACACTACCTACTAGTCATTTGGTAGCTGTGTGGGTTACCAGATAGACTGCCACATATTGCTGTGTCTGTGTTAAGTGGCTCTTACTTTACGTAAGAGTGGTTATGATGGCATTTCTATCATAGTATATTGTTATCAGTTCTGTTCCATTAACACCGGCCGTTAGTGTTAATCTCTCAATGTATCTAATTTAAAGTAAACCCTACCATAGGCTGTATATAGAGGGAAAAGCACAGTGTATACTGAGTTCAGAACTACCTGCAATTTCAGGATACACTGTAGGTCATGGAACACACCCCCAGGAATAGTAGGCTCCTGCAACTTGTCCAAAATCCTGCCTCTAAAGCAAGGCAGGACCCCTGAATCCAGTAGGCTACTAACCCATGATTCTCTTACCATGTGGTGTATTTTTGAGCTGTTATGCAAAAGTCACATGAAAGCAGTAAAAATTAAGTTAAAGAACAAAAAGTCTGGCTAGCTTTTATGTCTAGCCATATATTAAATATCAGAATGTTTTCTTATGTTATATTATTTTCTAGCTGGGATTCCATAACCCAGGAGATACAAGCTGGCAGTGCATGGTACAAACTGGTTCATAGACCATGTGGTTTTTATAAAGAAAATGACTGAAAATTCCGTTAGGTTAGAGATATACATTTTTACTTGTCCCCATGGTTCCATCAATTCCCTACTGCTGTTTATTTGGTTGAGGCTTTGAATTTGCTTCTTGAATCATAAACAAAGGGATTTTGGTTAAATGCCAAAACAAATACAGCCAAGTAGTCATTTGAAATAACTAATTTTTTCCTTCAAAGGCACTGGCTATAAAGCATCTCTCATCTATTTTATCTCAGCACAAACATTCTTGGAAAGGATGAATCATCTCTCAGCCCAGGGAAGGGCTATTCACACATATTTGATCAACGTGCTGAGAGACACGTTTAAGAAAACGATAGTACTTGGTTATCAGCATTTATTCAGATTGCAAAAACCACTACCTTGGTCACACTGAACTAGCAAGAATCCTAATGGGCTAGTGGAAGTTCTGCTTATCTTATACTCTTCTAAGGAGTTTTATATTTAGTGAGTACTAATTTATTGATTTATTTATTTTTTATTGGGGCATTTATTTCATCTTCAGGTTACAGGCCATCATCAAGGGAAGCCAAGGCAGGACCTCTAGGGAGGAGCTTGAAGCAGAAACAATAGAGGAACACTGCTTACTAGCTTATTCCCAGGCTCACAGTTAGCTACCTTGTTTTTTTCTTCCCCTTTCTTTTTTGTTATATTTGAGATTATAATTTAATTAAAACATTCCTCTCTTCCCTTTCCTTCGTCTGAACCCTTCCACATACCCCTCCCTGATCTCTTTCAAAACCAAAGTCTTTTTTTCACTAATTGTTATTGCACTGAATCCTAAACATAACCTGTTCCGTCTATATAATGCTACCTGTATGTGTGCTTTCAGAGCTGACCCTTTGGCACTGGACAACCAATTGGTGTGTTCTTTCTTTGGTTGCCTGTAGTTCTTTGTATAAGGTTAAGGCCTCGCGGGCTTCTCTCCATCCAGCTTGGCATGTCCATGGCATCCTTGTCCAGCTCACAGTTGGGCAGTTGTGTGGGGAGGACTTTATGGGTGTGGCTTCTGACATTATTAGGAGACACGATCTCAAAGCAACCTCCCCAATCCTCTGGCTCTTACCATCTTTCTGTCCCATCTACAACATTCCCTGAACCTTAGGTAGGGGAGATGTACCCATTGGGAGGGACTGGGGTCCACACCTCTGCATTTCAGGGCAGGCAAGACAGCCCAGCTAGTAAAAGCGATTGCTGCGACAGTTCATCCCTGGAACATCGAGGTGGAAGGAGAGAGCCAACTCCAGAAAGCTGTCCCCTGACCTCCACACGTCCTTCACAGCACATGCAAGCACACTCTCTCACACACACAATAATAAAATTTTAAAAATTTCCAACTTATAGAAAAGTTATAAAACAGTATAAAGGAACCCCCATTTACCCTTTTCCTAGATGAACCAGGCTGAAAGTGTAGATATTTACTACTCTCTCTAGATGATTTAGGCATATGGATGGATATATTTAATTATTTTATTTATTTACTTATTATTGTGCATGTAGGATATGTGTGTGTATATACACTTGTCATGGTGTGTGTGTGTGTGTGTGTGTGTGTGTGTAGGTCAGAGGACACCTTTGTGGAGCTACTTCTGTCCTCTCACCTTTGTGCACATTGGGAATCAAACTCAGTCTGCAGTGCACAGCCTGCACTTTACACATTAAGCCGTCTCATCAGCCTTGGTGCATTTTTCCTGTATTTCTTGAGAGCAGACTTTTACTCCTAAACTCAGTGAGCTGTTTACTATCGTATCAATACCAATTTAATAATGAATTTTAATATCCATATATATTGTCTAATTTCAGACTTTATCAAAATTGTATTACTTTTCCCAATACTGTGTTGGGAACAAAACATTTTTATGGTTATAAGTCCAATCCAGGATTACTTGTGCATTTAGTTACTATATTCCTTAGTTTCCTTTAACAGGGACCAATTTTTCAGCTTTTTGTGGTTTTCATCATACTTAATTGTTTTTGAAGATTAAAGGCCATTTATTTTATAGAATATTCCTTAATTTGGACTTGCTACTGTATCCTCATGATTAAATTCATACTGCATATGTTTTGGAGCAGGGATAACGGGCAATATTTTGGAGCCATACTGAGATGAATGTCTACCAGTTATCTCTGTTTTGTAGTTACAACTGATTTAGGAAGGGATAACTTTGAGCCCATAAAAAAACCTTTGTTACATTTATTACATTTCACTCCTTGGTTGTGACATTCATTGATTTTGCCAGAACTAACTAATACTCTGAGACACAAATGGTGGTTTTCAAGCTTTGTCAGCCTTCTACAAAGAACTTTGTCTTATATATTTAGTTACTTACAATCAATCTATTTATTATGGATTATTATTTTATTCAATGAATTACAGTCCATTACTATCCTTACTTATATTGATACTCAAATTGTCCCAGTCTAGTCAGTGGGAGCTTTTAAAAACTCACTTCTGTGCCTGCTTGACATGATTCAATCACTGAAATAATTTTTCAAAAAATATTAGTTCTTTACTTTCTAGTGCAACAAGACATCCCAAGTCCATCTTATTCTTTCCCTGCCTCAATCCTGGAGTCTTCATGCTCCACTGACTCCAGAAGCCACAATTCTCTTTAGTGGGGATGCCATTCAGAAACAAGATCTAAGTGGGAGGTGTAGATCTTCCAGCCTCCAAGCTAGGGAGTACACATGCATGGTGGGCACTTTGTATACTATATCGAATTATATCAAAGAAACATTTAACATTTCTACTAAAATTGAACCCATGACCTTTTCTTCTTCTAAGTGATAGCTTATCAATAAACACTTAGCATAGCCTAAGCAGATACTTATTCCCTGTGGGTTTGAATGTTGTCCTGATATTGGCAATATTGTGCTTAATGCTGTTTTAAGTCAGTTGATATTTTATCCTATATTCATAAGGATTTTCTTTCTCAAGTGACCTATACTTGGGATTCACAGTAAAAGATTTCTCTTCTACAGAATCTTTTCAAGGCCCCAAGATCCATTCCTTAATAAAAGGGGAAGGCAGTGTACTGACCACACTCCTTTTTCTCCTATTTGGGCTAAATCCTTACTGTTTTGGTCATCAGAGAAAGGAGAAAATAAAGCAGACTTAAAAAAAGGAACAGTTTAGAACTTTTATAGCCAACCAACAGCTTGACCTAGGGAGAAAACTTTTGCACCATAGTTCTAAAAAACGAATTGAAGCTGGGTGTGTTGGCACACACCTTTAACCTCAGCACTTAGGAAGCAGCAGCACACTAGTCTCTAAGCTTTATAGGCCAGCCTGGTCTCTAGTGAATTTCAGATCAACCAGGGCTACACAATAAGACTCTGCCTCAATAAACGAACAAATAAATAAGTTAGTGATTCAAAAAAATAAAAGTATCTTACTCATAGGTTTCAAGGTTATTTGGAGATTTTTCCACGAGGTAACTGCTTGGTGCATATCCCTCATGCCTGTAAAATGAAAAACAAGTGTTTAGACTCTCAGAGAACTGGTTTTTACATCTTGATTTAATAAATTTAATCCACTAAAGTCATGTAAGAATTCAAAGTCTCACGCTATTTGGCATTTGTGATAAGACATTTACAAATTTTGGAATAGAACAGCTGATAAAATTAACAAAGGTATGCTCAGTTGAGAGAAACATACCCCACCACAAAATATAGAATATAATAAAGAACAAATGGGTATTTACTTCAAAGGCTCTGCTTGCTACTCTATTGTAAACTTTCCTCTACTGGAAAAAATACCTTTCAATCTTTATTTTCTATAATTAATTTTTGTGATAATCAGTATTTTTCCACTTCATGCCATCATTTTCCAGTAAGGAAATTGAAGTAATTAAGGTACAAGAACCCAACTTTCCAACCACAGGTCCTTAAAGATCATTCCCAGTTAGTGCTGTACACTTTAAAATTTAAAAACTCCCTAGCTGAGCATCTTCAGATAAAGAACCATGAGAAAAGCTGAGCAGATGGCCCGAGCTTGTGATCTTAGTACTCAGGAGGCTGAAGCAGGAGGATAGCTGTGAATCTGAGGTCAGCCTGGGTTACACAGTGAGTTCCAGGTCAGCCTGAAGTACAGCGTGAGACCCTGTATAAGACCAAAAAAAGGTCAAGGTCAAGCTGGATTTCAAGGTGAAATGTCACATTTGAACTGGAATTAATAATAGAGAAATGAAAAAAATGATAAAAAGTTTATAAACATTATCAACACTTTTTACATTGTGTATAGCTTTGTAGATCTTGAAATCACTTTGTATTCACCCTTCAGCACCAGAAAGCAGGTAAACAGCCCATTCAACTCTCTTGGCTTCTAGTTCTTACCAGTGAAATGAGAGATTTAAACTTGATTATATCTAAAATACCTACAGATTCTGCCAATGTACAAAAAGATGAAGAAAAATACAACCTTCTCTCACCCTTTCAAAGCTTAATACTAGCCACTGTTGGCTTTTCTATATCCTTTTGGGGGTGTACAAATTTTGTAAAATTTTAGGAGACATTATCTGTTAAAATTAAAACACCATATACTCTGACTTAACATAACTCAACATTTCCATAGTTAGAACTGAGATATATGTGCATATATATGTATGTATCCAAAAGCTTGTCATGCTACATAAATATTGCCAGGTCTTCACTCAAGCTTTATTCAAAACAATACAGATGGGACTGCAGAAATGGCTTAGTAGTTAAGAGCACTTGTTGCTCTTGCAGAGGACCTGGGTTTGACTCCTATAAGCAACAACATGGTGGTTCACAACCACCTCTGACTCCAGTTTGAGGGGATTCAATGCTCTCTTCTGTCCTCCATGGGTATCAATCACGCACATGGTACACATCCAGGCAGAACACTCACACATATTAAAAAGGGGTGAGTTTGTATGTATTGACATGAAAAGATTGCTAAGAGATTATCATACAAAGATAAAGGCAGAGAATGGATCATTTGAGCAAAATACACAAAATGCACTTGTTATGACCACCCCTTGTGTATAGGCACACAAAGAAGTATTAATTAGCACAAGGAAGAATTAGCAGTGATTATGGACTTGATGGCTTTTCATTTATACTTCTGTCTACAGTGAATGTACTTTCTAAAATTCTTTTCTTTCTTAATTGTAGCAGACTGAACCAAGGGCATCATGCATGGTAGATACACTAGTACTGAGCTCTGCTCCCGGAACCTAGGGTGGTTTTTGTTGTTGTTGTTGTTGTTTTAATGAAATATTGGCATGGAGTAGTGATGTTTCAGTGCTGGAATATTTTCTTTTTGTGTTTTCAAAATTAATAATAATTTCATAATATTAACACTTGCTACCAATATAGAAGAATATTGGTCACAGTAATTGTTCCACATTAAAGAAGGGCTCATGAGACGTTTTTTCATTCCAAACCCCAGAGAAGGCCATTAGTATCTGTAGAAACGTGTCTTCATCAGCATTTAGTGATTGCTCTCATAATGAAATCTCAGGTGCCATCTGAGACTTTCTAACATAACTGCCTCTCTGTGCCATCTTCACACACCTTTTCTTTCCACTTACTTCACAATGAGATGTATTAAAAACTTAAGAACATCACAGAGCAAGTTGCCAAGCCCACCAACTGTCACTACCAGTGGAAATCCAGGGGCTTTTAGATGAGTTGAGGACAGGGAAGGGTTAAGATGAGGCACAGGGATTCCGTATGGCAAGTGGAAGCCTCTCTGTTACTTCTGAGAAGAGGAATGACGAGCTCACTCCTCTCTCCCTTCCACGGTGCTCAGCTCTGCTTTCCTAATTCAGCCTCAGGATGGCTGAAGGACGTGGGCATTCCTTCCCACGTTCGCTTCGTCCCCACAGCAGCCGTACACTTGTCTTACCCGTTCTTGTCTTGAACCCTCCACCAGTGGACCTCGGAGCTGTCCAGCAGGTAGTACTCTTCATCACACTGCAGCGCAAGCTCCTGGGGGTCATTGGTTTGGTAGTCGTACAAGGCAATGACCAGGGTTTCTTCAGGTTCCTGAAGTGACCGCTGGGGAAGAGACAACAAAACCAAGCCAAGACATAAGAAGGGGACGAGTCCCTGGGATCCTGGATTTAGACTAGGCCAACATGGCAGCTTCCTCCACCCACTGAGGTCATTTGTAGAGGCAGCTACCTTCCTCAAGTTGGCACTCTTTATGAGTTAGGGTTATGGGGCTGAACAGATACAGATAGCAGCAGTATAAACTTCTTTCATTCTGTGAGGTAAATTCTGATCCCAGTGAATTCTAAGTGCTTTTCATAGAAATCTATGGATTTCTATATTGGCTCATGTGGTTTGCCTAGATCCATCAAATCAGAGGCTACCAGGACTGGAAATACCTGAAGAGCCCATTTTACCAATGTTTTCATTTAGAATGGGGAATCAGATCCCATGGCAGGGAATGGACATAGCCAACTCCCAGAGAATTCGTCTCAATGCTCCCTCTATAGTAACACATGGCTCCTTTCTTCTTCTTGCAGAAACCTTGACCTATACCTCTGCCACACATTGTAGTGGTTTTAATAGGAATGACCCCCATAGACTTATGTGTTTGAATGTTTGGCCCATAGGGAGTGGCACTATTGGGAGGTGCAGCCTTGTTGGAGGAAGTGTGTCACTGTGGGGATGGGCTTTGAGGTCTCCTATGCTCAAGTTACATCCAGTGTGGCTGAGAGTGTCTCCTGCTTCCTGCAGATCAAGATGTAGAACTCTCAGTCCTTCTCCAGCACCATGTCTGCCTGCACACTGCCATGCTTCCCTACCTGGATGATAGTGGACTAAACTTCTGAAACTGTAAGCCAGCCCCAATTAAATATTTTCCTTTATAAGAGTTGCCATTGTGGCACACGCCTTTAATCCCAGCACTCAGGAGGCAGAGCCAGGAGGATCTCTGTGAGTTCGAGGCCAGCCTGGTCTACAGAGCAAGATCTAGGACAGGCACCAAAACTACACAGAGAAACCTGTCTTGAAAAACCAAAAACCAACCTTCCAACCAACCAACCAACCAAACAGTTGCCATCATCATGGAGTCTCTTCACAGCAATAGAAACCCTAACTAAGACACATACCATATTTCAATTAGGATGAGATATTAATGACATGAAGAACAGCTCATACGGCAAACAACCACCAGAGGTCAAGATGAGCACACATGAGACTGAGTGGCAGATTTGGAAACAAAGAAAATATAGGAACATATTGAGTTACTGGCTGGAAGGTGATATAGTGTTGGGAAGTTACAAATTCTCTGAGTACACTGAATTCTGGGTATTTATGGAGCTTGAAATAGGTGGTTGGTTGGGTCCTACAGATAACTAAGAGTCTGTGGACCTGAGGCTTTGCACAGAACTAATGGATGGAGAAACTGTTCAAGGCACCCAAAGAAGGTATAGAAATGATATGTTGTCCATGTTACTGTAGATCCAACTCCCCAATTAACCCTTAAAGGAAAAAGGTTAGTATAGAGGTTTAGATGATGGTGGTACATTTCCACAGGGGTCATGTAGAGCACATAGTAGGATACTCAGATAGCACCAAGTTTGAGGGGTATTACAGGTATTTACTAGGCGAGGGCCAAGAACACAAAATGTTCTGCAGATCTCCCAGACTTTCCAGCTTCTGAACGTCCTAATAGACACCCACATGGTGAAGACCCTGCATATAATTATGGTATACAGGAGGCCTCTGTTGCACAATGGACTTTTATAATATACAAGAAGTCCCAAAGGCTAGATTCCTCCTCTACCCAATAAAAAGGACTGGGTTTTCCAGGACTGCACTACCTGTGCACTGAGGGTGCTTACCCTTGTTTTAATTTAGAATTCTTTTGGGAATTGTTCACCATTTTGGAAAATCATATCACTCATGGAAACAGTAGAGCTGAGCCATCAATAAAACATTCCTGTATCTATTGCACTTGAATTGCCAAATTCAATGGGTTCTGTCTATGGGTTTGGGCATTGGCTTATTGCATCATGTTTTCTTATACTCATCACCACATATTTACATTTAGAAATACAAGTTATTCTGTTTTTTTAATATTACAATGATCATATTGATTGGTTCTCTTTAAAAGTATTTGTTTACATAAACTATGCTGTATAAGATTTTAAAAAATATTTTTCCTTTTCTTTATTCGTGTGTGTGTGTGTGTGTGTGTGTGTGTGTGTGTGTCTGTGTGTGTGCATGGCACATTATTTTTAGTGTTGGTGCCCTCAGAAGCCAGGAGAAAACATTGGATCCCTAGGAGCTGGAGTTTCAGGCAGCTGCTCCTGAGTAGCTACCCTGTCCCTCTGAAGGGTAACTCCACAGTCTTCCTCAAGTAGATCCTGGCTAGCCTTAACTGTCAACTTGATAACAACTAAGAATTACCTTGGAAGAGCATCTCAATTGAGGAACTGCCTAGATCAGATTGGCTTAGGGGCATGTCTGTGGGAAACTGTCTTGTAATTGATGTAGGAGGGCCCAGCTCACTGTGGGCAGCACCATTCCCTAGTCGAGTAGGCCTGAAAAACTTAAGAAAGCTAGCTGCTAGGCAACAAGAAATACCTTTGGCTTCTGCCTTGGCTTTGGCAGTGGGTTCCTTGGTTGGAGGTCAGGCTGTGTGGAATAGTAAGCAAGCCCGCCTTCAAGTTCTTGCCTTGAGTGCCCGCCTGAACTTCCTTCAATGATACACTATGATCTGGAATTTAAGCCAAATAAACCATTTCCTCCCCTAAGGTGCTTTTGTCCAGGTTATTTTACAACAGCAAGAGAAATTAAACTAGAACACAGCATAAGGCCTGAAAATGTCATATAAAATACTGTTTCTCTATAGGACAAGCTGAGATGCCATTGCCCTGCAGGCAGGAGATAGAGAAGGGGAGGAGAGAAATAAACAACTTCAAGTGGCCAGGAGTAAGAGAAACACTGCAATGGTTCTAGACACATGACTGACGTGGGCTCCAAGCCTTTGTGGGAAAGTGCTCACAACACCACAGGCGCTGCATTTCCAAGGAACCCTAAAGTCCCAATGGCGCAATTCAAGAAGTGATGGGCAAGCAGTGCATTCTGGCTTCACCCTCACCAACACTCAGGAGGGCAAGAGAAGGGGCAGGCTGACTTCAGAGAAAGCTGTAGGTTTGGGTGGGCCTGCTACAGGGGAAAAAAGAGGGCAGTGGACTTCCAAGCCACACCTGCAAGGAGGCTGTTGGAGTCGTGCTCAGAAGGTCAAAGAGTTCTCTGGTTCTCTGCAACCATGTGAGTGTGTCTCTGCTGTGGTGTTTGAGTGTCAGCTGGGAAGAGATCTCAAAGCTAACCTGAGGCTGGAGGATTTAGTTTCCCTTCTGAGGATGCTGCCAGTTTGGAGGCATCACTGTGTTGGCTGGAAGAGACAAAGAGAGCTCCTTCTTCGGGAAGAAGCATGAGGAAGCCAAACTATAACTTGCCCAGAGCAAGTACCCAGATGTGGGCACCAATGTTAACCTGACCAGAAGGTGGGGGCTCATCCTTTCCTTATTTCTTCTTTTTCTCCAGAGCTGGTGGTCCTGTCAATCAGTCTACCACAGAGCAGTGTGTCTCAAACTTGAGTATATCCCAGAATGACAGGAGAAAATTGATATGCAGATGAAGGGCCTCTCCTCCAGAGTTATGGCTGCAGAGGATCTGGGTGTGTTCTTAGAACTCTGCAGTCTCACATGCTCTCCAGTGTGGCTGATGCTTGAGGTTTATGGGCCATATCTGGAGAACAACCATTCCAAAACCCATACACCAGAAACTCTAAGTCCTGTTAGTACCTGAATAGCCTTGGGAAAAACCTCAAGACTTCTTGGTACTTAGTTTGCTAAGTTTAAAAGCAAGGATATAAAATTATAACCCTTCAAAGTGGATGGAAGACACAGTTTTATCATATATAGCAAAAGTGTGGAAGTGCTTTAGAATACATAAAGTGTTATCAGGCGTTTGTCTCTGGAGTGTTCTATATTGAGGCATAAAGACAACTTGGTACCAGTGCTTGTAGAGTGCGCACAGCAAGGTGGCAGTTCAGGACCTGAGTGGTCCTTTAAGTGGACAGACCCACTAAATAAGCATTTCTCAACCTGTAGGTCATGACTCCTACAGGGGGGTCAAATGACTCTTTCATGGGGGTCACATATCAGATATCCTGCATGTCAGATATTTACATTACAATTCATAACAGTAGCAAAATTACAGTTGTGAAGTAGCAATGAAAATAATTTTATGGTTGGGGGTCACCACAACATGAGGAACTGTATTAAAGAGTTGCAGCATTGGGAAGGTTGAGAACTACTGCACTAAATAGCCCCCAAACCCAAAGTGTTAAATATACCTCAACTGCAACTGTCTACCACATGCACACAGATCTGAGAAACACGGAGATCACAGTTGAGCTTACAGCATACGAGCCCACCTCACTTACCCTGTTGTCTTCAGGAGTAGGAGGAAGAGGCTTCTTTGAAGCTGAAATAAGAACAAGAGAAAAAGAAAATAAGCATGAAACCCCAGCCTTTCAGAGAAAAGGGGCCCAAGGAGAGGAGCGGAGAAAAGGGGCAAAAGGAGATGATGAAATACAGAGACACCAGAATCAACCTTGCCAGAACATGACTTTAATCTCTCATACTTGCTAGTTTCCAATTCCCCTTTCTAGAAGAAACTAGAGACTTCCAGAAGCCAGTGCTTTGGGATTTCCTTCTGCATCCCCTGCCTGGGAAGAGGCCAAGATTTGGGCTCTTCTCGGCAGGTAGAGAGACTTCCATGAATACAAGTCACCTTCTGAGCTCAGGAGTGGGAACAGGTGACTCAGACAGTGAGTCACTACCTTCCTGATCCACTGTGGGCTTGACAAGGTGGGAGGGCATTGTGCTTTCTGAGTGGGCTGAAGTCTGCTTTTAGTTGCCTTGAGGCATTTCAGTATATATTCTGGATGCCTCACTTCAAAATCACCTCTCTCCTTCAAAATCAATCTCTCTCTCCCTCACTCTCTCCTATTCCTTTGTGTCTTCATTTCTCCTTTCACTTAGCTCTCATCTCTCCTCTGTCTTTTCTCTCTTCTTATCCCTCTCTGCTTTCTTTATCTTCATCTCCATCTCTCAGTTGATCTATGGACCATGTTCCTTATGAAACACACACACACACACACACACACACACACACACACAGAGAGAGAGAGAGAGAGAGAGAGAGAGAGAGAGAGAGAGAGAGAGAGAGAGTCTGGTTTCTATTTAGCATGGGACCTGGACCACGAAACTGGATTAACCAGAATGAGCCCCTTCTATGCCCGGTGATCTTGTGACTGGTCACTTTCTCTGGTGATCTTGCTCTTTTGGCCCCTATTCTCTTGTGTGTACTGTGGGGATGGGATGCAGTTAGGGCTGGCTACGGTGGCAGGTATGTGTTGCTAGGACATTTCCTCTCAAGCATTCTGCTGTTTCTCAGATGCTGCAGCAGTTCAGACTTGGATGCTCCCATCACAAATAAGAAAGGCTATCAGACATGGTTACCAGTTACTGAGAGCTTGTTAAGGGCTGGTAATGTGCTAAGAGCTTTCTACCGCCCTGATGAGTCTTCCAACAGTCACTTGAAGTAGCTGCCTATTATTCTATCCATTTAGGAAGCAATTACCTGAGAGGCTCAAAGAGAGAGATAGAGGTTAAAGGAACATAAAGTTACACAATAAGAAAAGGATGTGGCTGGGACTTTTTCTTTTTCTTTTTTTTTTTTTAACTCCAAAGCCCTATGCTCACAGACCTTGCGCTGTCAATGTATTTAACACAAGAAACCCTGTGATCCTTTACCCCAGGAATATGATGTGCTATGCACACAGCGAAGTATGCTTCTCCAAACTGCTTGCAACCCTGCCCAAACCATAGCGAGTGATGCTATCTAAGTCAGAAGAGAAGGCAATGGGTTGCTGTGCAAAAGCAAAGTTATCAGCCAAACGGCTGCACCTCACACACATGGCCATGGCTGAGAGCTGTTCAGCTACTGGGGTCAGCCTGGAGGAGCTGCTGACGATCAGCCCTTCCCAAGCACAGTCAAGTTACTCAAACCGCTCATCACACCCCAAGTCACATGTCTTGGGGTGAAGGGAGATCTGTGAACCCTGCTGAGGAACCCTGCAACCTACATGGGGGAACCTGCAAAATGGAAGCAGATTAGAAGGCAAGTGGGGGATGACATCACCTTAGGGTTCTGAGACCTCTGGTACCACTTTAGAACTGAGGACATTAGGGCCTCAGGTTGCCAGGTGATTCCTACAAGGGTCCACAGAAAGGTATTGGTAGGAATCAGAGACCAGCTCTGCCTCTGGGCAGGGTCCCTCTCAGGAGCCAGGCATCTGCCAACCCCTCCAGGCGATCCATAATCAAACTTCTGTGCTGCCTGTTCAGGTACAGCAAGCAGAACCAACAGTACTAAGGAGTGGGCACCGACCTCCACAATGCTAAATATTATTCATGAAGGCCCACAGACTGATTCTTTCTTGACCTTGATTCTTTCTTTCCCAAGTGCAAGGTGAGAAGCAGTGGTTTTTAAAATGGCCATGAGAGGCTGTGAGTCAGGAAACCATGGAAAACCCAACTGTGTGTTATATCCGCCTTGTGTTAGGACAGCAAAAACCACAGGATGAGAAACAGTATCTGTGGTGGGAGAGGCTGAGAGATGAGGAAGCTGGAAGTGAGAGAATTAATTGTTTCTATCCCTCCCTAACTGTGTGACCTTGAACTGCTCGAGGCCGCCATTTCTTTGACATCACTCTCTACCCAAGACAGCAGTGAAGAACCAAAGCACGGTGTTATGGAAGTGCATTTGAGTAGAGCTACAGTTCGTTGGAGGTGTCCCCAAGTCACTGTGACATTAGATAAAAATAAGACACAGTCCAATCCCCCGAGACTGGGCTTTTGAAAAAGCCAAAAACAAACTTTTTTTTTTTTTTTTTACTTTGCATTTAGACTACGATTCCTTTCCTCTGAGACTGAGCAAGTCAAGGGCAAGTCTGGAGACCAGGCAGGAAGAAGCCAGAGTTAAAATTAAGAGAACTTTTCTCTCTCCCTCAAGCATTTGGAGTTGAATTTATATAATTAGACATATGCATGGTGTGACGTCACTAAAAGAAATAAGGAAATATTGTGTATTTAAGGCTGTCTCTATAATTTAAGGTCTAAGAGGACTGTCCAAATTTCCCAACTGCAGAACTTCTCAGATTTTACTGTTGTCTACCAACGCCCCACGAATCTTGTTAACGTGCACATTCTGATCTAGTAGATTGTGCAGGAGGACCAGAGTTGTTGTTGTTGTTGTTTTTTAAATACTTATAACTAGCTACCAGGTAGCAAAGACAGTTAACCAAGGACCACACTTCTGAGTGCATGAGTTTTGACATGGAGAAGCATGAAAGGGATGGTAGATACAGGTGCCCCAGTAAAAATTCTGGAATTAGAGAATTTTGCCTTCGGTCTCTGACACCCTGTTGACAGGAGGCTGAGATGGTTCCCTCTTTGTCTCTTCCCCATGTCTTACCGTTCTTGGTTGGGTCATAGGGGGTACAGCCTCCTGCAAGCTTCTCCAACTGGGAACAGCACCTCCACCGCCCATCCATCCAGAAATTGGGGTGATACTTGGACACCAGGCTGTTGTTATTCCTCGTTTCTGTAAAAGTTTGTACCAACAGGGGGCTCATTTCCTGGCCAGTTGATCAAGCATTACCAATCTTTTAATTCACTAAGATGGGACCCTGAGGCAGGTGAGTCCTGAGTGCTAACCAGGTTAGTCAGGCAACCCATTGTTTTGTCTATTGAGGGAGTGTGAGTTAAATCAGTCAGCAGCAGATCTAGTTTCTTTTCTGGATCTGCTTCCCTTTGGCTTTGTGTCTCTAGGCTGGGGAACCCTCATAAGAGTCTCACTTTCTCCAGATTTCCCTGCTATGTTCTCAACTGGATGAGTGTGCTCTACAATGAAGCCTTGAGGGGTTAAGGAGAAAGTTGAGAGGGTGGAATTTCCATCTCTCTCACTTTGTATGACATCAAATTTGCTATTTTATTTTATTTTTGAAGGAAAGGTCTCATGTAACTGAGAATGTCCTTACATTCCAGATCTTCTTGCCTCTACCTCCCCTGTGCTGGGATCCCAGGTAGGACCAGCATGTCAAGCGTGTATGTACTGGTGTTAGAACCCAGGGCTTCATACATGGTAGGTTAGCACTCTACCAACCAGCTATAGCTCTGAGGTCCTATAAATTTGTTTTTATTCCCTTTAGGCTATGGCTTTGAAGTATAATTTCTTAGGAATAAAAAGGGACACCACTAGTAAAAAGCAGGAAAAACTCCAACATTAGTTAATCTCTAGAGCTCCCTCCAGTTTTAACATTTGGATTGGATCCTGGTATAAGATACAGGAAAAACTTCAGGCAACGGTGGCACATGCCTTTAATCCTAGCACTTGGGATAGTGCTAGGGGAGGCAGAGGCAGGCAGATCTCTGTGAGTTTGAGGCCAGCCTGATCTACAAAGTGAGTTACAGGAGAGCTAGGGCTACACAGAGAAACCCTGTCTTGAAAACAAAACAAAACAAAACAAAACAAAACAAAACAAAACAAAACAAAACAAAACA
>CABHPH010152393.1:16022-27066 GCA_902168325.1 Peromyscus nudipes | reverse complement strand
GGAGGGGGAGGAGGAGGGGGAGGAGGAGGGGGAGGAAGGGGAGGAGGGGGAAGGGGAAAAGGGGAGAAGGGGGAGGTGCACATGCACCACACAATATATTCTTGTATGAAAATACTCTCATAACAAAATACAATGTACAATAAATAATGAAATTTTTAAAAAGTCATAATAGAAACACAAGAACACAAACGTTTAAAAAGTGCTACATTGTCCCCACAGATTAATATAGATAGTTTATGTGTCAAGCGCATAAACTGGTTTATGTACAAAACTGCAAACAATTGTGCAAGTGGCTTTTATACCCTCTTTTGAATCAATAATTAATACGAAACGGAATGGGATTGTGAGTTTCAGAGAGAGACGGGAAAACAATGAAAATTCAACAATATTTTCAACTTCTTTCTCCATTGCATTTAACATGACCCAACAAAGTACTGTTTCTCCATGACACAGATGAGAACACTGGGGGCCAGGGAGGCCAGCTTCCTTAATTCATAGTGAGGAGACATCTTTGACTATCGTTCTTGCTTCGATGCTGACAGGAAGTTTTCATGACCCAGACTCGGTGTATGTTCGTTGCGTAGCCTATTTCCTCCAGCCATGGCTTAGTGGAGCACTGTTTCTGCTGCACAGGCCTGTTCAGCTGGGTTTCAGGTGTGTTCCCTGGGAACACACACACACAGCATGGCAGTTCCTTGGATCCATCACAGCTTGCCCAGTGGATACATCAATAAGAAGTTACATGTCAAACTCCCTCAAGAGGACATTTCTGAGTGTGAAAAACAGCAGAATTACTGCTTTCTACTTTGGTAGAGCAGAATGGAGAAGGGATGCTTTCAAGTCAGGCAGACTAGGGTTCAAACCCTGACTCATTCCTCACTAGCTGCACATCCTTCGGCCAAGGTTTCAACCTCTTAATAGCTTTGGATTAAAAATATTTTAAAGATGTATTTATTTTATGCGTATGGCTGTTTTGCCTGCATGTATGCATGCATGTGCACCCTATGTGTGCAGTGCTGTGGAGGTCAGAGGAGGGCATCACATTCCCTGGGACTCCAGTTAAGGATTTGGGAGCCACCATTGGGGTGCTAAGAACTGAACATGGATCCTCTGCAAGAGCAAAAAAATGCTCTTAACTGCTATCCCGCCTTTCCAGCTCTGATATAACTTGTTTTCATGAAAGTAGCAAAAAATGGTTCCTCAGTCACTGTGCTAACTCAGGGGACCTGAAACAACTACTTAAAAACACTGTCGGATTAAAGTCCTTCGAGCGATGAACTGTCACTCACACGCTCCTCACTTCCTCTTCCTCCTTTCCTTTTCCTGTCCACAAATGAAGCCTGTGCCCTTTTTGTCTTTATGCGTCCATATTTTCTTTGCTCAAATGTTCTTTGAGGACATATGTAACGGGGAAACATCACTGGGGAGGACAATAGTCACACTTGGCCGTGAGATTGACAACTCTGACAGCTGGGGCCGTTTGTTTTCCTAGTAACTTGTAAAATGAGGACAAAATCACGAGAAGGGTGGCTTCCCAGCTTCCTCTGCGTGTGGCTATCTGCTGGCCCTCCCTGGGATCAGACTGTGAGAGGAGCCACCTGCAGCACCCTCAACGCTTTGATGCGATCTGGGATCTTAACAAGGCATCTCAAGTGTCCTGCTCAACGCCCCTTCTGGGTCTAGTTTAGCTATTGTTCCATCTGACAATTCACAGTGGTCCACGGCATTAAGCCTGAAGTCATAGGAAATAAAACTTAATTGACTGATGCAGGGGGTGCCATTTTCCCCACTCACGGCAATTCTCAAACAGCTTCGGGGGGTTTTCTCCATTGTAGTTTCATCTCCTGTGTGAGGCTTGCTTGGGGTTGGGGGGGGGGGACCTGGAATCAGACTTGGAGAATTAGGGTGTAGGGTCTGCAGCTCACTTCTTTCCCTCTTCGTAGTTCTCTTGGTCCTTGGGTGCCGAGGGGATGCTGAGTGCTGACCTGTGTCGCAGGAAACCCCCAGGAACGACGAGACCATTCCGTCTCTGAGAAAAAGGGATCATCTTGTCAAACAACAGTGCACTTCGTAACTAGCTGTGGCTGTTTCTCTCCTTTCTGCAGCCCATTTTCACTGGACCTCGTCATGTAAGGATGGAAGCCAGGGCAAGGTTACGGCAGATGTCAAAGCTGCACCAATTGTAAGCTGGGAAACTGCAGCCCACCCCCATCCGCCTGCTTTTCTTTCCTTGTTTCCACAAGACCTCTGTCTCACTCAGACATAAGCCGTAGTCTCTGGCTTTCACTACGGCCGTGTTTCACTCTGTGGTTCACTACCAGGCTGGCTGTGGGGAAAGGCATCTGGCTTCTTTTAAGGTCGGCCATCTTTTCAACAGTAGCACCCTGACTAGGCAAAAGGTGAGAATTTTACAAGAGAGAAGAAAGAGAACTATATTCTTTCAGAGGGCAACTGCTGCGGTTCTCTTACTCAAATTATGAATATGTTTTCTCATAATAATATTAAAAACACAGATCAGTGGGGCATAGCTGACGTTTGAAAATAAGGGGCAGAAAAAGAGCAACATATATATTGCTCAAAATGTATAAAGGTATGAGAGAAAGGATGCTTGCAACAGTGTTACTTATTGCACTAGGAAAAAAAAACAAGATAAATGGTTGAATTATTGCGTTAGTCATCCTGTGACTACCCTGTAGTCATTAATAAAGAAGAGAGATGGTCTATATAAAAGAACAAGAATATATGTTATATGTTAAATTCAAAAAGCAGATTTAAAGCAATAGCTGAATCCTCTCATTTTTTGAAAAAGATGAAATAGATATTAATATAGACAATATCCAAAAAAGTAATACAGGAGGGAAAAAAGATTCCAAGCTGCTAATGCTGGTTTTCCTATGTGTCAAATAGAAGAGTTTCATAGCGGAAGCAATATGTTTCCATGAGACTTGAGGTGTCTTTAAGATAGTAAGCATGAAAAAGGAAGAGAAGAGAAAAACTGGAGAGTATTTTAAAGCAGCAGAAGCATTCCAACACCACCACACTGTAATACAACAGTGACAGATGGATAGAGAGAGAAGGTAAGGGATTCCAAATGAAAAGCCTGGGAGTGTAAAATGACCTCTGCCCTGGTAACCTCATAACCCCATTAGCAAGAAGCTGGAACCAGGCAGCATCTGCCACCTGCCCTTCTGTATATTCTTGGAGGTTCAAGTTCATGGCAGTTCCTCTCCTGTTCTCAAGGGATAGCCATTTTCTTCCTTCATTTTTGTTCAAGGAAAATCACTGAGTTTTTGTGTGGACATGTGTACCTTGTAAGTGAGGCAATAATTTATAAGCCCAAATCATGGCAAGCATCGGTCCTCCAGGTCCCGTGCACTGTCTCAGTATCTCTAGCCTGTGAGCTCTCTTCCAAAGCTCCCTTCCCCATCTTTCCAGGAGAGGGCATGGGAGATGTTTAGTGTGCTTGGAAAACATATTATTTTATCTTCTTTTTAAGCCCCAAAGAGTCTGTAGCTAAAGGAGATAGTGAACAGTTTGACTGCATTTCAGAAAATCACTTGACAGAGGCGATGTCTAAATCGTATTTGTCAATTGACTGATGGAGGAACAGCAGCAGGTCAGAGTGTTGCAGCAGAAAGTGGAATGTGTGGACCCCACGACAGTATGTGTGGGACTCTCAATGGAAATAAACTAGGATATGAGCTCCAGAATGACTGAAGGATGGGTAAAAATCTTTTGGGGGTGGAAAGGTAAGTTAACACTAGACTGCACGGAAACGCACCAAGCGCTCCTGTGAGTTATGAACAGGCTTCTAGAGAAATGGGCAAAAGGAATGTAAATGTTTCTTACAACATACGAAGAGATGCTCAGTTACTGTGACAACAGGAATACAAATAAATTCCACTTAGATTACTTTAAACCTATCAGAGCAGCAAAGATCAAAGCATCAGACAAGGGTGTTGTTGAGGTTTTGAGAATAAGCTCGAACACATGGCTCTGGAGAAAGAGCAACTTCTGTGGCGAGTGACTGGGTCACTAAACAGCAACTGTAAATACCCTTTAATTCAGCAACTCCACATCTGGACATGTTTTTTATGCACTGGGGCTTCTCAGTCTCTGTACTGTCGACCCTTTGGTTCTGATTCTACCCACTGGACACAGTAGAAATGACCTCTCCACATCTCCAGCGAGACCAAATGTCCACAGGGTGGCAAAGTTGCCTCTGACTAACAATCGCGGTTATATTCATTAAAGTGACATACGTGGCGAGGTTATTCATTCCCTGTTGCTTGCAAAAACAAAACATTCGGAAGCACAATAAACGTACAATGGAAAGGTTTTATCCACACGATGAGTTATTTTTACATTCGTAAAAGATGAAGACGCTCTGTGTGTATTCATTATGGACTGATCTCCAAACTAGGCTGTTAACCAATAAAAAGGAAAAAAAAAAGGTAAAGTACTGTGTGTAGATTGTGCTACTGCTGTATAAAAAACAAACGAAAGAGGATTTTCTGGTTCTATTACACGTAGATAAATAAAGCGTCATTGGAAAGTATGTAAGCAACTGACTATATTCGTTAACTTTTTACATTTATTTAGTGTGTGTGTGTGCGCGCGCGCGTGTGTGTGCGCGTGCACGTATGTGTGAGTGTGTGTGCATATGTAGACAGAGAATTCTCTCCCTCTACCATATCTGTCCTGGGGGTTGAAGTCAGGTCACCAGGCTTGGCAGCATGTGCCCTTATCTGCTGAGCCACCTTGCTGGCTCATGTTGGTTGATGTGGGGTTGGAGAAATGGAGTTTGGGACAAGGATTGGAAATTTCGTTACTGCGTAGCATTTGGTAACTTTCAAAACTATGGGCCAGACAGTGGTAGTGTCCCCCTTTAATCCCAGCACTTGGGAAGCAGAGGCAGACAGATCTCTGTGAGTTTGAGCCAGCCTGATCTACAAAGAACTAGATCCTTGTAGACCAGGCAGGGCTACAAGGAGAAATCCTGTCTTGAAAAACCAAAAATAAATAAATAAATAAAAATGTAAAGATGCAGATATATTATGTACATAAGAAGATTTGAAAATGGTCTGTCACCAGAACATTTCTGCTTCTGTCCGTCTCTGTGTGGAGATGTAGGTGATGAGTCTGCAGGTGAGAGTTCTGACAGGTACAGAGGACGAGGCAGGGCCCACGCCCCAACCGTCAGCTCCGCTACATGATCTAACTAGATCAATTTGAAACACAGGCAAAAGAGCAGAGACAAGTCTTGGCCTGTTGTCCCTGAGCTTTGAAGTGGATCGTTTTATTCGTAGGGTTCAAGGATTTTATACTTTCAGTATGCTATGCTAGGATCGATAAGAACTAAGGGATGCCTCCTGGTGCACGGGCCAGGCTTACCTCCGCACTGTTTCAGTATCTTGTGCCGACCAAGTGAGAACTCCCTTTCCCTTTTCCATTAGACTTGCCTTTCTTGAGAAAGGTCTGAGGTCAGTTTGGGGCAGCAGTTCACCTGCTCACTGCATTCTGGGGCTCAGGCATCTATAGAGTTGAAGGTGGGTGAGGAACACCGCTCCCCCATCTTCCCTGAACCTGTCCTTACACATCTTAGTGTCCTGGGCCCTGAACTCCTGAAACAGACACGGGTATTGTGATTCCTGCTGTTGGTTGCTGAACTCTTTCTTCCAGGCCTTGATTTCTTGAAGTGTTCCTTCATTCCCTCAAACAGGACTGGATACTTGGTGGCATTTTATAAACTGACATACACACCCAGACTCCACACACATAAATAGACATACTCCAAAGGAAATCTGAAATCACCTTCCTCAATTTAAAGAGTCATTCCTTATAGAAACTGTGATGAATTAAAGGCGTGGAGGGGAGTTCTATATTTTAAAAAGTTTGGGACCCCACTGGTCTAACTGAAATCCTTTATTTAAAGTGACAGTGAGGAAGTGACCAGATGCTGGTCCCTCGTCCCTGTCAAGTGGTCATGTTGTTGCTCCCTACCTCTGCCCCTTACCTAGAATTGTAGCCTGCTGGCCACTGTCAGTGCTTTAATCTCGGTGACAAGCCACCGCTACAGAACAGTCAGAGTGGCTTAGGTGACACCTTCCTGAATTTTATTCATTCCTTGACTAGGCCCTGGCTGATGTAGCTCATGAGCTTATCCACATGAACCTCTCGGCGGAGCCCCTGGGATGACCAGTTAGTTAGCCACTAACTGTTAGTGAGACTTGGATGGTGCAGACAGCATGCTTTTGGGTATTCCTTCAATCTTACTGTACAGGTACATACACACGACTGACTTAAAGTCAAATTATTTCATTCACATAAAAAAAAACACAAACACAAAATGGTGCCTATAAAAACAAAGTATTTGAAAATCACAGCAATGGAATTTTTTAATTAATTCTTTCTTAGAAAGATAAATGGTTCTCAGAAAATATGAATGGTTCTATAACTAACACGGGACTCCTTTTGGTGGCTTGTACATTGCTTTAGCTCTTTGGAAAATGGTACAGCAATAAATGCTTGAGCCCAGGACATGTTCTTATCCTGAGCAGGTGCGATGCCTCAGCAGGTAGAGGCACTTGCTGCCAAGCTGACGATCTGAGTTTGATCCCCAGAACCTACACGGTAGGAGAGAACTAACTTCCAAAGGTTGTTCTCTGACTTCACTTGTGGACTGTAGCATACATGCACCTACTTTTACACTAAATAAATAAATTAATGTAAAATACTATTATCCTATGATATAGTTATTTTACAAAGAAATTCATACTAAAAAAACTTTTAAAAAGGATCAGTCTCCTATTATATATGTGTTTTCAGCATACCTGGAAACAACTTGAATGTTGAGCCATGGATGATAGACATGTTCATCCGTATATGTGGGAACATAAAACAGAGAAGTTTGTCTTTGCAAAGAATGGATCAAACCATTAAAAATTCATATATATGAGAAAGTGATTATTTTCAAGGCCATATAGACATACAGAAGTGTATTTATGTAAAAGAATGAATGGGGAAGTAGAATATAAAATTGCCATGCATTATAATTTTAAGTATTTGAAGTTATATCTGCACAGTAATTTGGTAGTTTTAGACAAGAAGTTATACAAAATATGTTGGTTCTAGTTGTTTTATTAACTACTTTTAGCAGTATAATAATCTGAAGGCTTTCTATTCTATTTTGTGGTATTAATATTGATTTAATTGAATTCTACCTTGTTTTCTGTCTTCCTTGCTAGAGGATATCTGGTCCTGACACAGGTTATAAAATGGGCCAATTTCCACCATCTTTGGTTCCAGACAAGCCCTCCAAAGGACACAAGAAAAGTTAAAACATGAAATAACTACAGAACAACCCGTGGGGTAAGATACCATGTGTTGGGTCAGTAGCCACAACCCGGCTTCCTGGCTTCCTGGCTTCCTGGCCTGCCCTGTGTCTAATCTACCAGCACCATAGCAGTCAGAACAACCATTTCCAAATATAAAACAGATGGTGTCCCATGGCTGCTTCCACCATTTGGTAGCTTCTTGCTGTTTGAATGAAGTTCAAACTCTTTGCCATGGCCCATGATGGCTCACATAGTCTGGCTTCTGCATTCTCAAATTGCAGGCTTCTCTTGAACTATGTTCAAGATTCTCGCCTCACAGGGGCCAAGCTTTTATTTACCTCAGGGTCCTCAAGCTTGCAGTTCCTCTTCCCGGAATGCCATTCTGGTTTTATTTTGTTTTGTCTGTTTGTTTTTTACTTGTTTTGTCTGTTTGTTTTTTACTTGGCTGGTACATCCATCTTCCCTCAAACTCTGACTCTGGCCTAGATACAGATTCCCTCTCTAACCACACTTCCTTCCAACTCTGCCCCAGTTGCTGCTGAGGTTTGTCTTAGAACCTGCCAATCTGTATCTACCATGTACTGTTATGTACTTCACTATGGGCTATCTCCTCTACCTGCATATGAGGGCAAACACCTCATTCATATTATTTAACACTATATTCTTCACACCCACATCATTGGTTGTGGCATAGTAGGCATTTAATAAATGATTAACAAACGATAAAAAATAAAAAGAGGTTTCAGAAGGTGCTATGTAAGCTGCCAAGGGAGAGGAGCAATTAGTAGTCCTACCCGGTTGTTAAGCCTACAAATCACAACAATTACTGGCCCAGCAAGATATTCCCATTGTGCAGTAGTGGCACTTCTATCTTAGGAGTAACCAACACCTGCTTAGTTGAACTTAAGGCCCACTTGACGGGAGAGAATTCATGTTTAGCATTGTAAACCTAGCTAACTACACAGCTGGAGAAGTCACAGACCCTAGAGGAGAGCCCACTACTGCCTTTATTTTTTTAAGATGTAATTTCTAGCTGTTTTCTAAATGCTTCTCTTTATGCCCACAGATAAGTGTAGCTTTCATCTTTCATCAAAAAAGCTTCTTTTTTTAGCTACAGACACTATTACAGAGATCCACAATTGGACAAAAAGTAGAGAATAGGTGTCAGTGGGCTGGCTACTCAACCCCCACTGGCAACACAACCCCTACAGCTAAGGCTCAGGGAACATCATTAAAGAGGCAGCAGAAATAGTTTAAGAGCCAGAGGACCAGTATGCCGGCTGCTAGATAATGTCCCCTAGACATGACAGGGAAAATACATTCATGATCTCTCCACAATATGATTGCCTGAACAAGACAGGCATAATGTCAAACCAGTTGACATGCCAGCATGGACAGGGGAAATTCCTCAAGGTTCTGCCTCTAGATGAAGAGTTACTGGTGATAAATGGCTGCTGAAAGAGTGAAAATCAGTTTCCTCCAGGGTTGAGTTCCTCTTTAGGTTGTCTAATCCCAAGTGGTCAGCCCTGAACACATGTACCTAGGAGGGATGCTAAGTGGACTCAGTAATTTGTATGTAATAATAATTATTAAAGAAGAAGAGGTTATGAATGGGGGCAGGGCGCAGGAGGAGTTGGAGAGGGCAGAGAAGGGTGGGACTGATGTAGACACAGTGCTGAGGGATGAAGTTCTCAAAACAATAATTCAATAAAAAAAAGGGCATGAAGCTGGGATGCAATCATATTTTAATGTATTTTTGATTTACATTTTCCTGATGGCTAATGAAGTTGAGCATTTTCTCCATAAACTTGTTGGTCATTTCGATTTAGTCTTTCAAGAAGGATCTATTTTTATCCTTTAAGGATTTCCAAATTAAACTGTTTTACAGTTAAAGTTTTTAAGTTTTTAACTAGTCTGTATACAAATCTCTCTCCTCTCTCCTCTCTCCCCTGTCCCCTCTCCTCTCTCTTCCTCTCTTCCTCTCTCTCTCTCTCTCTCTCTCTCTCTCTCTCTCTCTCTCTCTCCCCCCCCCCCCCTCCCCCTCTCCCTCTCTCCCTCTCTCCCTCTTTAGTTTTTTGAGACAGGTCTCTGTATAAAAGTCCTGGCTGTCGTGGAACTCACAGAGTTCCACCTGCCTCTGCCTCCTGAGTGCTGGGATTAAAGGCATGAGCCACCACCACCCATCAATACAATTCTATTTTTAGATGACAATATAAGCTTGTAAATAACAGTTTATGAAGAACTTTCAATTGATGGAAATTATGTGGAGACATGACATCTTGTGTCAAGCTCTTATTCTATTAAATCTATAAAAACTTGTATTGACTTTCAAAGACAGACAGGCAGTCTACAAGGGGAATTTTATGTGCATTTAAAAATATTTCAGAGCAGTTTCCTCCTCTGGATCCCTTTCGTGAGACTCCTGAGTATCATGAGGGCAACCCCCAACTTGCCTCTTGACGAAAATCACATTCCAGAAGACCTACTTTTTCTGGTGTCCTAATAAGTCACTGACAGATAGGAAAATTTATTATTAGTTAATGAAATTAGATAAAGATGTAGCAGGTGACCTACGAAGATTTAAGAAGAGCTTTAAGCTAGCTTCCTTAGGACTCAAATGTGTGTCTTGTTTGGACCTCAACGTGTGAGTCTTGTTTGGACCCTGTGGAAACCACGCTCTTGTGCTTTCCAGTTAATTCTTTCATATACAGTAAGTTCTCTCCTTGAAAGTATTTCACTGAGACTGATTTCTACTGCAGGGAATAATGAAAGTGTGTGCCTCTCTCAAACTCACAGAGATCCTCCTGTCTCTGTCTCCTGAGTACTGGGATTAACAGCGTGTGCCATCAGGCCCAGCTTATCTGTAAGCTTTTTAAAGCTGAAAGGGGAAAATAGGAGAGAGGGAAGAGGCCAGGTAGGAAGAAAAAAAGTCGATCCTTCTGCAATCTTGGATGTTCCGAAAAGCCACTGGATCGTCTGTACTTCACGAGAAACAGCACCCCCATAGTACGTGTTTCAACTGCCTCGCTCTAGTCCTGAGTGCGAGGGCCCCAAAAAGAATGTGAACTTGAAACACTGAAGGTTCAGATGTGCTTGAGACACACAGAGCAAGTGCAGTGTCAAGTGGAATGAGAAAGATGGGCAATGAAGGGTCTTGGGTGCCATAGCTGTGAATTAAGTATTCTAAACAGTCACATAGAGTTTTGAGATAGAGAGGGGCACGTGAGCTGTAATTTTAAAACTTGACTCTTGGTGTTATGGGAGATGACAGATTGATATGGAAGCTCATTTGTCCATGGGACCCCAGCTAGCATCAGTGAAATCACATCGGGACAAAATGGGAGGGATCATGACTGGTGAAAGTCTCCAGCAGAAAAGGTCAGGTGGTTTTAAGAATATTACCCACAGAAGGTCTAGCTGTACACATGACAGAAGGAAATACAGTTAGGGCACAGAGGGAAAGAGGGCAGAGTTGATGGTTCTCCTGAACCTGGGGGCTTCTACAGGTGTCTCTCTGACACAGCTGAGAATTCCAACTACCCAACTCTTTATTGCTTAAGACATGGCCATGCCTGTCTCTCTCAGGGACTCTTGTTAAGACATGGCCATGCCTATTTCTCTCAGGGACTCTTGTTAAGACATGGCCATGCCTGTTTCTCTCAGGGACTCTTGTTAAGACATGGCCATGCCTGTTTCCCCCAGGGACT
>CABHPH010152392.1:0-18474 GCA_902168325.1 Peromyscus nudipes | reverse complement strand
GAGAGGTAGGACAGCAGCAGCAGGCGGGTAAGGCTCTTAGCTCTGACCTCTTGGGCTTTTATCTTTACATTGGCTCTGTGTTTCTTATTTAATAAGACGGTTGGTTACATCTACAGACTAAACCTCCGAAATGTAAGCAAGCCCCAATTAAATGCTTTCCTTTATAGGAATTACTGTGGTCACAGTGTCTCTTCACAGTTATAGAAACCCTAAGTAAGACATCTTCCTTCACACTATACTAATTACTGCACGATCTGGCCCGAAGATGATCTCTCAGATACTTTAACTTGGGCATGCTGTCTAAAGTGTCCACACCTCATGTGCCCTTCTGTATCTGTGAACAGCCTTTACTATAGCAGCTACATCCTTGTTTAGTTGATGCTTTGTTTCTTGTCTCCTCTTTGGAATATTTCTTCTTTTAAGACAGGAGCCTGATCTAGCTTATTTACAACTCCATCCATACTCAGAACAGTGCAAGGCATAGTCAACATGCAGAAATGAGTGAGTGAATACATACTTAGTTGCTTCTCAAGTCCCTCTGGTTCCCTTTCAATGTCTGCACATCACACCCTTTCCTCATTCCAAATAGCACTTCGCACCGGAATGGCTTCAGCTCCCTCACTGCCGTGTTCAGGAACTCCCCAGGCCATTCTCACAGCGCTCACTATCCTTCCCACTCTGTTGATCTGAATGAAAGGATCAGGTGGAGAACAAGATAGAATGGATAAATTTGATTGCAGAATAGGTCAATTCAATTGCCCTTCTATGGGACACCGTGAAAAGTGATAGTGATTGGAATGAAAGATATCAGTAGATGAAGCCAGCCAGGCATAATGGTAAAAGGAAGGTGACAGTCTTGTTTCTAGGAAGAACAGCTGCCACGGGGAGAGGGGGGACACGGGGGGGGGGGGGGGGGGAACGGGTCAATTATATAAACAAGCAGGATGTGGGCTGCTGCTTTGCCAGTGGACTTTGAGCCTGTGTTGTCCTCCTGCTTATGTTCTCTCCCTAACACAAGGGAGAGAAACTCACTGTGCTGTAAATTAGTGCAGGATGGCTGGCACCTGTGGGACTCCAGCTTCCTCAGTCTGGGCCCAGCTGAACAACCTCATGAGGAGTGCCTAGCCTCTGCTGAACGTGCTTCTTACACAGCAGAGACCTCATTATATAGAGAGAGATCCAGTGCCCCAGTGAAGGCGTTTGCTCATTGTGGAGCAAAACAGTGCAGGGCAGCAAGGTGAGGCAGAATCCTTAGGAGGAAGCCTTTGTACCCATTGTCATTCCTCTGAGTTTCTGTGGTCTGAGCTGTGGTGCATCAGGTAGACCAGATGTCCAGAGCACGGGGGTGGGGGACGATGGTTCAGTTACACCAGCAAAACATTCAAACAGATGGCTGAGGAGACACCAGCCCTTTGCTAATCCACATACTTTTCTAAGTCCTAAGGCTTGCAGACAAACATCATTTTGTGCTTTTAAAAACATGCATTTAAAACATGTTATGGAGACTCAGATGCTTATCTCAAATGCATCACAGGATACAGTCAGCTGAGGGAGAAATAAAAAAGGTTCTTAAAAAATGTCCTGCCTGGCCATTGCAGGAAATGAGTAGTAAGACTATAATGTTAAGGACTGATTGGAAAATACTATTAGAATGCACATATTATGTAAACAACTGTTGTTCTTTATAGTTCCACATGAGTGGCACCAGGCAAGTTATTTGGATGTAGCCGTCTTTCTGAAATCACTTTCAGAACTTCTTTCAGCATTTGTTCTCAGTACAGTTTGAGAAAGTACAGCCAAACAGATGCACGACTTTACAATTATCGCCCCTGGATTATACCTAAGGCTTCATACTCGCTGAGCAAGAGGGCCACCATGGACTTATATCCCCCATTTCTCATCTTTAATTCAAGCTGATATCTAAATTAATGGGCCTGTTTGAATGTTAATGACCACACAAAATACACTGCTATGGATAAGCATGCATTAACACACACACACACACACACACACACACACACAGGACTCAAGTGTAACTTCCTCAGAGTGCTCACTTGAGGGAATGTGGGGGCCCACAGAAGCTCCCTAATAAGACCTTACTCAAGGTCAGAGAATCCGAGCTTGCTTTACCTAGCAGGGCTGCATAATGGGATGATTGGCCACGGGAGTGGTTACCAGGTGTTTTGAAGGGTCTACACTTGGCTGTACATTGTGTCTTTTGCCTCTCCCCTTGGTAGTGTATAAAACCTCATTAGAATAAAACTCTAGGCAACTGGGTATTGACCCAGGGCCCTCCTGAAGCTATCCTGTGTCTCTGTCTTTCTTGTCATCCCCACCTATATTTCTATCTAATACTTTCTCATTCCTCTCTCCTTCCGCCAAGATCCCTTCAATAGATCGGAGGTGTTCTCCAACAAGGAAACAGAAGGGAGAGCAGAGACTTCACATTTATCACTAACACTCCCTTTTTCTAACTTAAAAATATCTAAAGCAAAAGTAGTAAGATGCTGATGCTCACAACTATTCATTTACAGCCAGAGGACTTTCAAATATTTGCGAATTTATAAAATTATCTGTATTTCCTATACTTTTGAACACTGGAAAAAAATAGAGTACATTCTCCCTCTGAGCAAAATGCTCTCATACTACTGAGCTTGTTTTTAAGATGAAGTGTTTGCTAATCTCTGCAAGTATTTCTAAAACGATTTCCAGAAATGTTTTGGTAATGCTACTGAAGCATCCCCAGGGGCATGAACCCAAGATTGGCCCCTCTGCAGGCACAGCATGGCCAAGACACAAGCCAAAAGGCAAGAGAGGCCTCCTCCCCTTCTGGTTCTTAATTTTGGTTAGCATCCTTGATCCTTGAAGACAAGGCCTATGAGTCATTTTTCCTTGTATTTCAGAGTCTAGCACAAAACTCAAAATATAATGTTCAACAGACAGAATGAGTGAATGAATGACTGAAAGAACGTATAAAACATCAAGCTACTTGGCCTAGGAATCACAAGTCTACTAATTAAAAACATTTTCAAACAATATATTTTGATCATGTTTTTCCTCTCTCCTAATTCCTCCCAGGTCTCCCCCACTTCCCTACCCACCCAACTTTATGCTCATCTCTATTTAAAAAAAAAAAAGCCAAAACAAAAGACAACAAACACAACCCCCACACATACATACACACACAAAAAAAAAAAACAAAATAAAAACAAACAAGCAAAAGACAAAAGGACAAAAAAAATGTCCAAACAAAGCAGAATGAAACAAAAGGTCTACAAAAATACCACTGAGTACATTTTGTGTTAGCCAACTACCCCTAGGCATGGGTCCTGCCCTGATGTACAGTTGATATACCTAATGAGACTCCACTGGAGAAAACTGATTTTTCTGTCTGCCAGTGGGTATCAATTGCAGCTATCTTCTTGGTTAGGGGATGAGAACCCTTGTTCCTTCCCCTTGGTCCTGTGCAGGTCTTATGCACACTCTCACAATCTCTGTGTGTTCATATGTGCATCTGCCCCTTGTGTCTGGAGAACACTGCTTCTTTGAAGACATCCATCACCTTTGGCTCCTACAGTTTTTCTGCCTCCTATTCCTCATGGATCCCTTGATCCTTGAGAGGAAGGGTTTGATGAAGACATCCCATTTAGTACTGAGTGCTCCAAAGTCTCTTTCCCTCTGCACATTGTCCAGTTATAGGTCACTGTATTAATTCCCACCTGCTGCAAGAAGAAGCCTCTCTGATGTGGGCTGAGTGAGGCACTGCTCTGTGGGTATAGAAATGCGTCATCAGGAGTCATTTTAGTGCTATGTTCCTTTAACAGATTGATAGTAGTAGGCTTTCCCCTAGACCTGTGACTATCTAGTCTCAGGTTCTTGGCCACTTTAGCAGTGTTGGGTACAGGTTCCATTTCATGGAAATGGATTTTCCATGAATCTAATTTTCCTAATTGGAATTCCTAAATTAGGAAATCCTTAATTTCCTAAATCAAAATTATTTTAAATGGTTGGTTCCTCCCATAACATTTGTACCACTACTGCACCAGTACATCTTGCAGGCAGGACACTGTAGTAGGTCACAGGGTTTGTAGCTGGGAAATACTGCTATTACCTCTTTCCTCCAGTAGCATGCTGAGTAACTTTCAGCACCATGAACACTAATCAGTAGGGATGAAGCTCCTAGTTAGGCACTGGCCCAACTTTTTCATGTTTGATAACGTAAGTGTTCTCCAGCAATACAGCCTTAACATCAAGTTGTAGAAAACAACCAATAGCCTTGGCAATAGGGTGTGATGTTTGGGGTTTCCATGGAACCGCTTTGGCCAACAACTAAAAAAGATGTAGCCCATTCCTGGCACTGGAGGTTTTACTTGGTGGCATATAATGTCTAATCTTGGCATTGTCTCTCCTATTATTTGATGACTCCATTCATATCCCCTTTCATACGTGTATATATTTTAGGAAGCTTCTATAATAGGTTTCTATAGGGTTTTTCAAATGGCCTCTAGTGTTAGTTGTCCCTCTCCATATTCTCTCCCATCCCCCTCCCTAATTAATCCTTCTATTCTAGTTTCTACTTTGTCTTCTCATAACAATATATTCTACTCTCCCATTCTTGGGAGATCATCTCCTCCCCGCTAGTCCCTTATTAGATACTTAACCTCTGTGGTTATTCAAACTGTAGCACACATTTCAAAAACTTAAAAGCTAATATCTGCATGTAAGAGAAAACATAAAATATTTGTCCTTTGGGGTCTGGTTACCTTACTCAGGATGATTTTTTTCTAGCTTCATCCAGTTACCTACGAATTTCATTTTTCTGAACAGCTGATTAGTATTTCATTGTATAAATGTACCACATTTTCATTATCCATTCATCAGTTGATGGAAATCTATGGTGTCTGCAATTTCTGCCTATTGCGAATAGAGCAGCAATGACCATGGATGAGCAAGTATCTTTGCAGTAGGATGGAAAGTCTTTGGGTATAAGCCCTAGAGTGGTTTATTGGATCTTGAGGTAGATTGATTTCCAGCTCCCCAAGGAACTATCACACTGATTTCCATAGTAGTTGTACCAGTTTGTGCAATGAATAAGTATTCCCCTTCCCCTGACTCTTACCAGCATGTGCTACTATTTATTTTATTGATCTTAGCCATTCTGACTGGCATATTAGTTATAATTTACATTTTCCTGATAGATAAAGTGTTGAACATTTCTATATTTCTTAGCTAGTTTATTTCATCTTTTGAGAACTCTGCTTAGTTCTGTACCCAATTTCTTAATTGAGTCATTTATTTGTTTTTAGTTTAGTCTAGTTTTTTTGTTAGTTTGTTTTTTAGTTCTATATATAGTCTAGATTCTAGTCCTCTGTCAACTGTATGATTGGTAAAGATCTTTTTCCATTCTGGAGGCTACCACCTTGTCCTAAAGATGGTGTCCTTTGCTGTACAGAAGCTTTTCAGCTTCATGAGGTCCATCAGTGTCCTGTTTAGAAAAATCCTTTCCTGTGTCAATAAGTTCAAGCCTAGTTCCCACTTTTTCTTCTATCAAATTCAGGCTATCTGATATTATGTTGAAGTCCTTGATCTATTTGGAGTTTTGGTTAGGGTAATAATAAATATATATCTATTTTCATTCTTTTACATGTAGCCATCCAGTTTGACCAGCAACATTTTTTGAGGATGCTGTATTTTTCTCCAGTTGTATTTTTGGCTTCTTTGTCAAAAAATCAGGAGTCAACAGGTGTGTAGATTTCTGTCTGGGTCTTCCATTTGATTCCATTGATCATCATGTCTGTTTTTATGCTAAAACCATGCTGTTTTTATTCCATCTCTGCGGTACAACTTGAAATCTAGGATGGTGATATCTCCAGCAGTTCTTTTATTGTTCAGGATTATTTCAGCTATCTTGCATTTTGTGTGTGTTTCCTATGAAGTTGAAAATGATTGTTTTTTTGTTTTTGTTTCTGTTTTCAATTTCTGTGAAGAACTGTGTTATAATTTTGATGGGGATGGCACTGAATCTGTAGATTGTTTTTAGTAAATGGCTGTTTTACAACATTAATCATACCCATCCATAAGCATGTAAGATCTTTCCATCTTCTAGTGTCTTCTTCAAATTCTTTCTTCGGTGTCTTAAAGTTTTTAATATACAGTTTGCTTGTTTCTATTTCATTTAGTTAATCTCTTAGAAATAATCTCTGATTATTTCTTCCTGTCATTATAGAACTTTCAGGTGTTGCTAAGTTACTAATAGGAGATCTCTCCAAGTTTTTGTGTAGGCACTTAGTGCTATGAACTTGCTGCCTCTTAGAATTGCTTTCATTGTGTCCCATAGATTTGGGTAAGTGTTTTTATTGTTATTCAATTCTAAAAAAGTTTTTAATTTCCTTCTTGATTTCTGTCTTGACCTATTTTTCATTCAGTAATGAGTTCTGTTTTCACATGTTTGTATATTTTCTGCTATTTCTGTAGTTGCTAATATCCAGCTTTAACCAGTGGTGGTCAAATAGGATGTAGAATGTTATTTCAGTTTTCTTACATTTGTTGAATATAAGAAATTTGTATTTGTGTCCAAGTATGTAATCAATTTTGAAGAAAGTTCCATGAGCTGCTGGGAAGAAAGTATATTTTTTTGTGATTGTGTGAAATGTTCTATAGATTATCTGCTAGGTTCATTTGATTTATGACATTATTTAACTCCAGTATTTCTGTTTTGTTTTTGCTTGGATAACCTGTTTGTTAGCAAGAGTCGGGAACTGAAGTCAGACACTATCACTGGGTGAGGGTCAATATGTGATTTTAGCTGTGGTAGTGTGTCTTTCATGAACTTGGATGCCTTTATATTTGGTGCATTATCCTCTTGGTGGATTTTTTCCCTTGATGAGCATGTAGTGTCCTTCCCTATCCCTTCTGATTATTTTTTGTTTGGTCTATTTTATCAGATATTAGAATAGCTACACATGCCTGCTTCAATGGTCCATTTACTTGGAATATCTTTTTCCATCTTTTTACCCTGAGGTAATGTATATCCTTGATGGTAAGGTGTGTCTCTTAGATGCAGCAGAAAGAGGGATCCTTTTTCTAATCCAATCTGTTAGTCTATATCTTTTTATTGGGGGAATTGGGACCATTAATACTGAGAGTTAGGAATGAGCAGCTTTTTCTTATTCCTGTTACGTTGTTGCTACGGTGTGGGACTCCCCCCTGTTGATTTTTTTGTCTGGGGTTACTTATTCCTTGTGTTTTCTTGGACGTGGTTAACCTCTTAGACTGAAGTCTTCCTTGTGCTTTCTATAGAGCTGGGTTGGTAGAAATGGCTTAACTTTTGTTGTTTTTTTTTTTTTTACCATGGTATGCTTTTTCTTTCTTCATGATTGTGACTGAAAGCTTTGCTGGGTATATCAGTCTGGGCTGCCATCTGGGGTCTCTTAGTACTTGGACATCCATCCAAGCCCTTCTGGTTTTAGCGTCTCCATTGAGAAGTCAGGTGCTATTCTAATGGGCCAGCCTTTAGATGTTATTTGGTCTTTTTTCCTTGTAGCTTTTACTATCCTCTCTTTGTTCTGTACATTTAGTATTTTGGTTATTATGTGTCATGGGGAATTTCTTTTCTGGTTCTGTCTATTTGGTGTTCTGCACACTTGTACCTTGATAGGCACCCCCTTCTTTAGATTGGGGAAATTTTCTTCTAGGATTTTGCTAAAAATATTTTCTGTGCTGTTGACCTAGGTTTATTCTCCTTCCTCTATACCTATTAATTGTAGATTTGGTCTTTTCATAGTGTCCCCAATTTCCTGACTGTTTTGTGCCTGGCGTTTTTTTAGATCTAGCATTCTCTTTGACTGTGGTATCCCTTTCTTCTGCGTTGTCTTCAAGACCTGAAATTCTCCCTTCCATGTCTTGTAACATGTCTTTCAAACAACTGTTTGTGTTTTAACAGTCTTCATTTAAGGCATTTGTTCATAACCTCTTTAAGTCTCTTGAACATATTCAAAATTGCTACTTTGAAGTCCTGGTCTTGTGCTTCAGCTAAATTGCATTTCTCAGGGCTTTTTGCAATGGGATCACTGGCTTCTAGAGGAGGCATTTTGTCTGGGATGTTCGTGTTTGTGTTTTTGTACTGGGCTCTAGGCATCTGGAGTTAGGATGTTAGGTGTTTGGGGTGTACATATCTAGTCATGTCTTTGTTGGAATAGTATTCCATTCTTGAGTTACTGTTGCCCACTAGTAGAAAGTGCTTCTGCAGGTCAGTCAGTGACAGTGAAGAATGGAAATGGGCTAGGAAAAGAAAGAGCTAGGAGGATCAGGGTCTACACCAACAGGGAGAGTTCCCAGGGAGGGAGGTTGGGTGGCAGGAAGGGCTCTGGCAGGCAGGCAGGCTGCAGTAGAGTTAAGAGTCAGTCTAGAGAGATTGGAATGGAGGACAGGAAGTATAACGGAAATTGTCTACCACTGTCTTAGACCATGTGGCCACTGTAGGTTCCTGGTAGAAAGTGTTCTGCCTGGGTCTTCAGTAAGAGCCCCCCCACTTTTTAAATCAAGAAATAAGAGAAAGATGGCTCAGCGGGAAAGCCTTTGCTGCCAAGTCTAACAACTTCATGATTCCCCAGAACCCCCATGGTGGTCCTCTGATCTTCATACATGTGCCATGGCACTAGAGTACTCACACACACACACACACCCCACACACACACATGCACAGAAGCACAAAAAAAAATAGAGACATAAATGTAAAAGTCAAAGAGAGAGGAGGGGAGAATGGAAGGGAATGGAAGGGAATGGAAAGAGGGGTCTGGGAAGATGGTTCAATGAGTTGCCATGCAAGGGTGAGGAGGGGAATTCAGACAGCCAGAACCCAGGGAGTGACTAGTAGGTATTGTGACCTTCCCATAACGCCAATGTGTGGAAGGCAGAGACAAGGAATCCCCAGAGCAAGGTGGCTAGCTGGGCTAGCCAAAACGGCAAGCTCAGAGTTCAGTGAGAGACCTTTAAGACAGTGAGAAGAAAGTGACAGAAGCAGATTGACATCTGATGTCAACCCGAAGCCTACACACACACACACACACACACACACACACACGTACCCACAGACATGTGAACACACAGAGACATAAGCAAAAGCAAAAAAAGAGATGGAGGAGGAGGTTATGGTTGATTACAGTTCTGCATTCCTTAATTTAGCTATAGTTGGGCTTTGTTGTTTTGGCCTCCTTTGTGAGAGAACAAAGAAAGGGGAGACCAGGAAGCTTCAAGAGGTTTCTAAGTGGAGGGACATGTTTTGCCTCAAATTCCAACCCCACAGGGAAAGGAACAGAAAAGCATGAAAAATCTCACATTCTCTATTCCCTCATCACATACAATAAGTGATGCAATTTGAAACTTTATTTTGTGGTAGTTTTATTTAAAGGGGTTGAGGTTCATACATTTAAAGGAAGTATTGACTGAATTAAACAACAGCAACCAAAAGAAAAAGCAAAACAAAAACACCAAAACCAAAACCCCAAAAAACCACCCACAATTCAAGGCCCAGTAATTAGAGTTTGCAACAAAATCAATGAAGAAGTTGTTAGATTAGCCTGATAGTTGTATGATTCACCTACTTATTCAAGGAATAAAGCAGAAGGAAGGGAAAAAAGGGGTAAAAGTTAGTGACCATTATCTTGGGTTGCACTTTAAGCAAAAAGGAGAAATGTATGACTGTTTTCACTGCTAAAAAACAAACAAACAAATTCCTTCAGAGGTCACTAGTGACTCAGGAGAGCAATTGAACAGGAGGTTAGAAACACTTAGGCAAGGAGTCAAAATTAGCAAATAAACACTTAAAAGAATGGTAAACCCTTGGTTGGGGGTAGGGTGGGATTTGGATGCAGGCAAAGGAGCATTCTCAGGGCCAGAGGTGGGAGCAGAAAGTGATAACCTTTTCTGGTAGTCAACATGGTCATCAAAAACCTAAAGAGCTAAAGCTGGGAGATGGCTCAGTGGGTAAGGCCATGAAGACCTGAGGTTGGATGCCATCACCCATGTAAAAAGGTTGGCACGATTGCATGTCTCTGTAACCACAGCTCTCGACAGCCAGCCTAACCAAAAACCAAAAACCGAGAGCATACCCAGTGTCGTCCTTGCTTCCGCATGAATATACGGGCGCATACACTGACATGTGCTGTACATACATGCATACATTCACATAAAAAAACAACAACAAGCAATTCTCCTACTATAAATGTATATGGGAGTGTTTGCAGAAGCACAGAAAACATGCTTTAGATTGTTCCATCAATCTCTCCATTATTTTGCAAAAATGGAAATTACCTTAATGCCCAATAATAACTACTTCAGTAAATCAAAATATACTTACATTATTTATAATATAGACCTACAATAATTGATATGGAGAATTGTTGACACATATTAAACTTAAAGATTATAATGTAGTATGCACAAGATGATTTTGTTTTTGTACAAATTAGAAGCTAATGTATCCAAATATTAAGAACTATTAATTTATGAGCGGTGGAAATGTGGGTATTTTTTTCCTTTTGGCTTACTACACTTTACTACTTTACTTTTACTGTGCTTTTGCTTCAGAGGTTTTTAAATTCTACAAAGGAACAAGGGAATGTGGGCCAGGGAGATGGCTCAGTGAATAAAAGCACGTGCTTGCACAAGCCTGATAATGGATAACGTGTGTTCAGTAAAATGCCTGCAACCCAAGGAAAAAGCCAGATGCAGTGATGCACATCTGTAATCCCAGCACTCTCTCTGTGGTGAGATGGGAGGGAGAGGCAGGAGGAGCTAGTGAACCATCTAGCCTGGAGTACACTCCAGCAGAAACAAGGTACACCCTGCCTTAGTAAGGAGGCAGATGAGAACTTGTAGTTGGGGGGTTTTGTTTTGTTTTTTTGCTTGTTTGTTTGTTTTGTTTTTTTTACTCTTTGGGGACCTGCTCCCTGCTCCCAAATAAATATGCGGAGTCTTATTTTATTTATGAATTCCCAGCCTTAATTAGCTTGGCTTAATTCTAGCCAGCTTTTCTTAACTTAAATGATCCCAGATCTACCTTTTGCCTCTGGTTTTCACCTTTGTTTATTCTATATCTCTTTTCTTCTTACTCCATGGCTGTCTGTGTTGCTGGACAACTGGCCCCTGGTGTCCTCCTCTCCTTTTTTTCTCTCTCCTCCCTTCTCCTTCTATTTATTCTCTCTGCCTGGCAGCCCCACCTATCCCTCTCCTGCCTTGCTATTGGCCATGTTCAGCTCTTTATTAGACCAATCAGGTGTTTTGGGCAGGCAAAGTAACACAGCTTCACAGAGTTAAACAAATGCAACATAAAAGAATGCAACACATCTTTGCATCATTAAACAAATATCCCACAGCATAAATAAATGTAACATATCTTAAAATAATATTCCACAACAAGAACTGACTCCCAAAAGCTGTCCTCTGATTTCCGAATACACACACTCACACACAGTGTCTCTGTTCTTCTTGCAATTTCTGTTCTCCCTTCCACTCCCTTGGGTAATTACTTTATGGAGTTGCACTTGGGTACAAGCATGTGTGTGTGTGTGTGTGTGTGTGTGTGTGTGTGTGTGTGTGTGTATTTGCAATGATGACCTCAATTAAAAGAATGGAGACCTGGAAGCTGGGCATGGTGATGTATGCTTGTAACCCAAGCACTTAGGTGGATGAAGCATAAGGATCATTATGAGCAAGATGACAGCTAATAATAAGCCTAGATGCTTGTAGGACCAGGAATAGTCCATTTCTCTTGCTTTAACCTTTAATAAAATTGCCTAAATTATTATTATCTAATTGTTTGCCATTGAAAAGACCCCAGTGGCCCTCCTTCTTAAGAGTTCTCCAGCAAGGAGACCATAGGCTCACCTCCTGCCTTTTCATGCATGTGTGTTTGTGATATCATCCCATGCCCTCTCTAGCTCTGTATGGAGAGCTGAGACAGGAGACCTGGTCTCTGAGCTCTACCTGTCCCTGGGAAGCCATATGATGCTGTGTTTCCACTCCATGGGCTCACAAGGAAGTAAACATTGCCTTCAGAAATGCATGGGGAGGGTCCTCTGCAAGGTGGTTACTTGCTTTTAACCACTGAGGTGTCTTTCCAGCCCCAAGCTGTTGGTTTTCTTTAAACTTTATTTTATTGATTATTATTGTGTGTATGTACGTGGGAGTGAAGGGGTGCAGGCATGACCACCAGAGGACAACTTTATGGGGTCAGTCCTTTCTTTCCACCTCCGTGCGGGTTCTGGGCATCAAACGCAAGTCACCAGGCTTGCACAGCAAGACCCTTTACCATTGAGCAGTCTCCCTATCCCTTCTCTTTCCCTCTCTTTCTTCCTCTCTTTATTTCTCTCTCCTTCTTTCTCTCTTCTTGCCTTCCTTCCTTCCCTTTCTTTTGTCTGTTCGTTCTTATTTCTTCAGTACTGGGCTTGGTCCACGCTGGACAAGTGCTCTGCCACTGAGCCGTACCCTCAGCCCTCTTTTTACATTTTATTTTGAGACAGGGTCTAAGTTGCAGAGGCTGCATTTGATCCCATCACCCTCCTGCCTCAGTCTCCTAAGTAGCTTGAATTACAGGTTGGTACCTTGGAGTTGTTCTTGAATGAAACCTGTATGTGACTTTATTCTCCTATAGCACCTGGTTTTTATCTTCCAGAAAAATCATCCTAATGACTGGTATGCCTAATGCTTTGTTCTACTTTTAAAAATTTGTAATTGTATTATTATCATGTGTGCATGCTGTGTGTATGTATTATTATCGTGTGTGTAATATCATGTGTGTATGCTGTGTGTATTATCATGTGTGCTGCTGTATGTATTATCATGTGTACATGCTGTGTGTATATTATTACCATGTGTGCATGCTGTGTGTGTATTATTACCATGTGTGCATGCTGTGTGTATGTATTATTATCGTGTGTGTATTATTACCATGTGTGCATGCTGTGTGTGTATGAATGAGGGTGCATACATTATGGTGAATGTGTAAAGTTCAGAGGACAACCTTGGAGAACCAGATCTGTCTTTCCATCTAGGGTAGGTTTCTAGGTGGTCACACAAGTGCTTTTGCCAGCAAAGCCATCTGAATGGCATGTCTTTCTCCTTTTTAGAAAATCTTAAATTTTTTACTGTTTTATTTTCATTTTTATTCACAAATAATAACTACTTATTTATTGAGTATAGTGTGATACTTCAATATACATACAAGGTACATTATTTAATCAATAATAAGCATTTTCAACTGTTATCATTTATTATCATTTTTATTTGAGATTTCATGTATCATACAATAAAATATGATCACATCCACCCATTTCCCTCCTCCAACTCCCCTCATATTCTTTCAACATGTCCCCCTCCCAACTTCACGTCTTTTTTTTTTCTTTTTTAGTAGCACTAAGTGCAACTCCTGCTGTTCATGTGTGCATGGTGTGGGGCCACCCATCTTCAAAAAAGAATGATTCTCTCCGCTCCAGTAGCTCTCAGCTGCCACTAGTTCCTCATTAGGGGGTGTGGACTGGAGAGCACCTCCCTCACAGGGCTGGAATTTTGGCTGTCTGACACAATGCTTTGTAGATAGTAAATATTGTTACTTCGTTATTTTAAAACAAAACCAAGACACATCATGATGTGGTGAGTAGGAGACAGTCTGAATAGAAATCCCAGCTCTGACCTTAATTAGCTGAGTGAGATGGAAATTTACTTAACTTGTCTCAGTTCCGTTTCCCCATTTATAAAATGAAGACAGTAACTGTTCCTAATTCATAGAGGTGGGTGAGTTATGATATAAACATTTAGATCCATATCTGCCACATAGGAAGTGTGGTAGTTTGAATGAGAAATGTTCCCGACGAGCTTGGCATTTGAACACTTGATTCCTTGTTAGCAAATCTGTTTAGGGAGGTAGTGTAAACTTACTGGAGGAAGTATGCTTTGAAAGTTTAAGCCTGGGCAGGGGTGGTGCACAACTTTAATTCCAACACTTGGGAGGCAGAGTCAGGCGGATCTCTGTGAGTTCGAGGCCAGCCTGGTCTATAGCGCGAGATCCAGGACAGGCACCAAAACTACACAGAGAACCCCTCTCTCTGGAACCATAAGCCAAATTAAATTCTTCCTCCCGTAAGTTGCTTTTGGTCATGGTATTTTGTCACAGCAACAGAGAAGTTGACTAATACAGTAAGAACTATAAAAGTCATATTTTCTATTTCTTTCAATCTTGGATGTCCAGAAGGTCATGAATGCCCCCCCAACAGTTTATATATTTTCTTGATTTATCCAAAGTTCTTGTTTTACTTTAACATCTGATCAAGTTCTACACCTATTCTGTGTTTGAAAGAAACAAGTGATATGGGATTTGGTTTGGTTGGTAAAGCACTTGCCTAGTATGCATAAGACCCTAGGTTTAATACCTAACACTGTATAAAAGGAAAAAGAAACCAAGGTGTTGTTTAATGAATCTTCACATTATTACTAATAATTTCCTGCATCTACAAAGGCAGTAAATTTCAGTAATCAAAAAAGTAATTAACAAGAGAATGCTCCTTGAAGGACTAATACATCTAATACAACAGTTCCTAAAGTCCCAAACACAAACATTATTGCGACTACCTAATTCAGAAGGCATGAAATCAGGAAAAAACTAAAATCAAGACAAATGCATATTGTTCACTAGAAAGTAAACTTTACTCTTCCAACTGAGAACAACTGAGTGGTAGTTTTATCTTCTATTGCTCTGAGCTACAGGTTCTAGAGAAATGTTTCAATATATACAAGGGAAACAGTCCCACGAGATGCTCCTAAGCACATCCTACCTGATGACTTCCAGCACTTGAATCTAGGCTTATGAGAGCATGAGAGGACCAGAACAACCATGGGGAGACAGCTGCTGGCAGCCTTCTTGACTTCCTCTGGCTTTGGCCCTGTCCCTGCACTGGGCAACGAGGCTTGCAGGAAGCCACAGAAATTTGAATGCACTGGGGAAGATTTTTCACAGACTGTAAGACACTGCTCATTCCTTGGTGAGGCTGGGGCGCAGAGCCTAGCTCTTTGCAATTGTAATTTTTAGTATGTCAAACTGCAATATTTCATCGACAGAAAGAACAGTGGTTCTCATGACAAATATATTAAGGAATATCATTGTTAAATAAGAAGGTGAAAATATGAACTTGTACTAAAAAGTCCTAATGGCCATATTTCAACACAATCTTACTTTTGGAATTTGAGCTCTTTTAAAAACTAAGAGACACACATGTAAGGTAAAAGATTTTCTCCATGCTTGACACCACAAAACATCATATTGTCTACATACTATGCACTACCCAGAAACAGCACCGTCAGTGCTATTACTGAAATGATTTCTTAAGGCTGATTCTTTGCTTTTAAAGGAAATTCTTAAAACACGCGCATCAAAATATCAGAGGCTTAATGAAGAGTGCTGTCCTAGGAGCCGTCTGTAGTCCTGACTGCCACTGTTGACGGAATGGCCTTTCACAAATGACATGGCCTTGTGCAAGGACAGCTCCAGCGTTACTTTCCCTTCTACTCCAGTTTCATTTCCCTCTCCAGGGCAAAACACCTCCAGCTTAGGGGAGGAAAGGGTGTATTTGGTTTACAATGTCAGGTCACAGTCCATCATTTTGGGGAAGTCAGGGCAGGAACTCAAGCAGCTAATCACACCCACAACCAAGCACAAAAGGAGCATCTGCACACTCTGGCTTGCTCAAGTCTGCTTTCTACACTGAGACACAGCTCTGGACGAGTCCATGAAATGGTGCTGCCCACAGCTGCCCACCCCGGCTAGGTCTTCCTCCATCACTAGAGAATCTAACACAGCCATGCCCACAGGCAAACCCTCTGGAGACAGCCCATCATTGCGGCGACCTCTTCCCAGGTGATTCTGGATTGTGTCAAATTGACAATTAAAGCTAAACGCATCTTCTGTACAAGATGACTTGAGTGCCCTAAGGTTTTCTGATAACACAACATCTGAAACACAGTGTGTGATCTTTAAGTGGTGGGTTTTGATGTTATATTACCACTAGGCACACTCTTAATAATCCACTCTTCTGAAAGTGATGCCTGCCAAGCCCAGTGTAATTCTCGCACCCAATATACAGAAAGGTATAAAAGAGGAAAAGAGAACTCTAAGAAAAGAAAAATACAATTTATCCTCTTTCTGGAAGATTAGAAAACATCTTCTATTTTACTTTCCTATGTGGACACTTCCAGTCAATTAGAACAAACGTATGAGTATGTCTGAGGTTCTCAGCACAGTATTGAATATGTGAGAGACATCAGCCCCAAGGAAGCTCCAGGGGGCCACTGGCCTCCCCAAACCCACCCTCAAACGATCTCTGCCTAGAAAACCTCCAACTGCAGCTTTGCTTCTTAGGCTCTCGGAGATGTTGGTGTGAGAGATGACAATGACCGTGATGAACCCAGTGGCACTGAGCGGCACTGATGCAGCAGTTAACAGTTATTTAACATTTACTCGGAGCCAGGCATTGTCAGCACCCTGTCCCTGCTCTGCTCCACTTAATCCCCCTCACAGTCAGAAGAGGGAGAAACTCTGGTCGGATAGTACGATTATTCCACTGACACAACAGCCAGGGATGGTGGTGCACATCTGCAATCCCAGCAACTGGAAAGTTGAAGCAGGAGAACTTCTTGGAGTTCAGGGCCAAGTTGGGCTACAAAGTGAGACCTTGGAGAGACAGAGGGAAGCCAGGGCAGGGGTCAAGGTTGAGAAAGATTTAAAATGTGTATGCCCAATGTTATATAGTCAGTTTACAAATAAACAGCCCATTTGTGAGCAAATTTGATTGTACCCTGGCTCTTGGTTTTTCTAACACTATTTTGTTTGGGTGATTGTTTTTGGTTTTTGTTTGTTTGGTACAAGATCTCTGTATGAAGCCTAGACTGGCATTTGACTTGTGATCTTGTTTCAGCCTCCTGAGGGCTGGAATTATAAGCAGTCCACCACATCTGACTCAAGGCCTTAATTCTTAACCCTTGAGTTACACCAGCCCCACAACTCCTTGCAAGAGTGCCTCCAGGGTTAACTTAGGCCTGGGTCAGTCACTTTAGATCAGTATCACTCCACCTGAATCTCTCACATTCTTCCTGCCCTTGTTCCTGTTTCCTGACTTGTTTCTTTCTCATGACAGAGACAAAGTAAGGAGAAGCAAGTAAGCAACCATGACATCCCCCCAAAACTCCTATGAACAGCCCTTACTGCCCCCGTAACAGCCATGGAACCCGGATTCAGAAAAAAAGCTCCGGTAGGAAGACTGTCTGCTATAATTTATGACTTTAGACTAGCACCCTTTAGCCTGCAACATTTGTATACAGTCCACATTAATAATTAGACTCATTTGACAGATGAAATAGTGAGGTATGAGAAATGGTTTGCTCGCAACTACACAGTGCAGCTCCATAGGCCCTCTGAAGTCCTTAACTGCTCACTATTCAAGGATGGTGATTTCTAGTGGCTCAGGCTCCGCTCACTAGCAGCCCAAAGATGAACTTACAGTGAATCAACTTCCCACAGGCTCAACTGAAAAAAAAAAAAAAAGCCAAAAACAAAAACTGGAAATCTTCCAGAGGGCTGCCCTTCACAGTGGAGTTCCACATTATCTTTTAGCCAGGCAGTCTTGATTTCCCAGGTCAAGGCAAAAATGCCGCTGAATGCTTGTCAGCAGTTTTCAGTGGAGGAAGGGCTGCCACTCAAGTCTACTGAGAACTCTGAGCAGTCAACACATACAGATAGAGCCTGTACAACTCTGATTATAAATCGGAGATACCTGTGTCCTTCACTTTGCTGGCGCGCTCTAAGTCTTTAAATGTCAGCTCATTCCTTGTTGCTTATTTAAATGAAGAATTTTAAAAATCACTTTTTCCACTTCATTGCTGGCTCCCTTTGGACCAAGGAATAAAAATAGCGATGTCATCAGGAGCCAAGATCTTTTCTGGAAGGGGGCGGGGTTGAAAGAGCCCTAACCCTGGCACAAACGGACGGGTCTGCTTCAAAGCGGAGCGGATTTCAGCCACTTCGCTTCTTTCCCCTTTTCCCGAACTGGAAGGAAGGCGCAATTTGTAAGACAAGTCCTGGCGCGCGCCACCGCGCTCTGGGCTCGCACGGCGCTCTCCCGGCCCCGCCACCTGTCAGGACAGCGAGGGGCGGCTCGAGCCATGCGGGGTTGGGGAGGCGGCGCGAGAGGCTGCTCCGGGAAGCAGCCCGGGTGACCGAGGACCGTGGGGACGAGGCTGAGTCCCCGCGCGCTCGCCGCCGCAGCCGCCTCGGGGACCCGCGCGCCCCGCCGCCGACTCGGCTTACCTGTTGATCTTGAGTGCGAAGGCGCGGCGCTCGGCGCTCGGCAGCGTGGCCATGGCGCGCGCGCGCGCGGCTCGACGGCCTCGGGACTCGCGGGGGCTGCGGAGGGACGGGACCCGAACGCA
>CABHPH010152391.1:0-11249 GCA_902168325.1 Peromyscus nudipes | reverse complement strand
ATAGTTTATATCATTAATTATAATAATGCATCTCATTTATACAAAAAAATCAGTGTGCGTTTTTTCTTTATTTGTTTAGTTTTGTGAACATTTTTGACTGTATCATAGTAGTTTACCAGTATATTAAACTGCATTTACATTTTATTAGTTTCTATAAAATATTTTATTTATTTTTATGTTTTAATTCCTACTAGAAATCACATAAATTTGTCCTCAAAGATTATGCTAAATAACTGTAAAGATGAAAATATTGTAATTAATTTCTTGTTTTATACTTATAAGAGCTTATTATTTATTGCTTCTGTTTCATCTTTTACTAAAATGCATGTATTATACAATATACTCTGATTATGAGTACCCCCATTCCTCCCAGATAATCCCTTCTTTCCTATCCATCCTAATCCACACCCTTTCTTTATCTCATTAGAATATAAACAGGAATTTACAAAAAAAATCATAAAATAAAATAAGTAAATAAAAACTGGAATAGGAAAACCAGAGGAAATAAAGTCTAAGACAAAGCACAAGAAACACATATCAATAAAGTGACACACATATTCACATACACACAAATCCTGTGAAAACACAAAACCAGAAGCTATAATATATACTCAAAGAATCTGTAAGGTTAAGAGAGAGAGAGAGAGAGAGAGAGAGGCAAAGAGAGTGTGAGACAAAGAGAGAGACAGAGAGAGAAGCCCCAACAAAGTATTATGATAGAAAGAACCTTCAAAAATTCAAGTGAATTCCTTTTGTGTTGTTCATCTACTGCTGTGCACAGGTTCTGCACTGAAGAGGAGTTTGTATAACCAATTAGATTCCATTGGAGAAAATCAAGTTTTTATTTGCTAGTGGTTGTCCATTGGAGATATCATCTGGTTTAAGGATGCAGATTTGTGTCTTCATTCACTCTTAGCCCTGGGATATCATCTGGCCCAGACCTGTACAGACCTGTGTAGTGCTGTGCATACTTCCACAACCTCTGTTGAGTTCGTATTTGCATTGGTCCTGCTGTGTTTAGAAGGCTTTGTTCCCTGGGTGTACTCCATCCCCTATGGCTCTTAAAATTTGTCTGCTTTTCTACAGCTCCTTCTAAACCCTGAGGAGAGAGATTTGATGGAGACATCTCATTTAGGACTGATTGTGTCAAGGTATCACTCTTTATACACTGACCCACTGTGGATCTCTGTATTTGTTCCCATCTACAACAGGAGGAAACTTCCCTGATAATGGCTAGAAAAGATACGATCTATTAGTATAACTGAATGTCATTAGGAGCAATTTCATTGCTTGGTTCTTTAGCATAACAGTAGTATTTGACTTTTTACATACTTCCCTGTCCCATTTATTCTCTGTTATTGGCCACCTGCAGTGTCAAGATGGGTTCTGTCTCATGGACTGGGTTTGAAATCCAATCAGATATTTATTGGTTAGTCCCGCAAGCTTTCTGTCACTATTGTTCTAGCATGTCTTGCAGGCAAGTTATATTATAGATGTAAAGGTTTGTAACTGGCTTAGTGTTTATCTTTCTCTTTTGGTAGAACGCAAACTACCTTCCCATCCTCTTAACCCTAGAGCCTATCAGTAGGGGTGAAGGCTCTAGGCAGGCATGAGCTCAACTTCACCATATTCAATGAGCTGAATAGGAATTGTCTTCAGCAATAATGCCCTGCTATCAGCTTGTGCAATCAATAGCCTTGGCTAAAGCCTAGGTGGTTTCAACGATTCCCACTGTCCCTTTTGGTCAACAATCCAATTATATTTAACTCATTCAGAGAACTTGAGGCTTCATTTGATGACAAGAGATGTCTAGTTGGGAATATGTCTTCCCTATTATTTGAAGATTCCATTTAAATTCTCTCCATATATGCATGTGTTTGAGGAAACTTCTACTGTATTAAGTTTCCATATGACCCCATAAATGGCCCTTAATTTTAGCCATCCCTCCAGGTATTCTCTTTCTTACTCTTCTCTTCCCTCTTCATCCTGGTTTGATCTTCCAGGTTCAATCCCCCTCCCCCATCACCACTTCCTATCCGTCCATAACTATATAGCTTATTTACCATTTGCTGAGTGTTCTAACCCTCCCTTAGTACCTCATTCTATCCTTAACCTCTGTAGTTATATGGGCGATAGCCTGCTTAGCAAAGATTTAACAAATAACTTCCACATATAAGTGAATACATACTGTATTCGTTCATCTATTTATTTTTTTAATCTGTGCTACTTCAGTCAGCATGATTTTTCTCCTAGCCTTTTTGTATGTGCTCTTTCTATTAATAAAGATAAAGGCAGAATAGAAGATATTTTTTGTCCTGGTTTCAAAGTCATCTCACTGAAACTAATAGCATTTGTTAATTCACACTCAATGGTAGTCCCAGCTTCTGTGTAAGTAATTGCCATAGTCCTCCTTCATTCGACACTATCGTCTACAAACCTATTTTCACCAAAAGTAAAAATCCTTGAGTAATGTATACTTATCTCTTCCACAATTACAGTTTTTCTTCATTCATTCAAATATGTGCAAATTACTTTATCATAGCTGCTAAGGTACTTTTGATAATTACTTGATTTCTGAAACATCCCAGAGACATCATCCATCATTTTGACAGTAGGTATAATTTTGTGTGTACACTTTGGCTGTATTTCACAGGTCAGCACACTCATTCCAACATAGGTCTGCATCTTAGATTAGATCATAATTTCTTTTCTACTTTACCTTCATTGTGGCAGGCTATTTTATATAATTAAACAGTAAATCAATAGGATAGCTTCTTTGTATCCTATAAACAAAGGGGAAATTTGTATTCTGATTAACTATTAACTCATCAAATAGGACATTCTAAAAGCTCATTTACTTGTTTATTTTATTAAACTAATTGTGAGTTGGCATCCAAGGGTCCTGATATTCATATATAAACCAGTAACTTCATATACATATAGATAACACTTAATTTTTTTGGATTCATTCTTCCTTTTCTTTGATTTCTTTTCTAAGATACATATTTTATTGTGGGAATGAAAGCATATGACATGATTTCAATACCTCTTTTAAAATGCATACATACAAACTTATATATATAATATGTACATAGTATAAATTATGAACAGATTTGTATATGTTTACCATAAAATATAGTCATGATAATATAGCCATTGTAAAATGATGAAAACAAAGTTATAAGTGTCTATCACCTCACATACTCTTTTTTTTCATGTGAGAATATTAAAATCTGCCTTTAGCAATTCTTTAACTCACAATACATTATCATCTAAAAGTAAATTGTGTGTCATGGATACGATTCCTGTTGTTGGTTTAACTGAAAGTTTGTCCTTTCTCTATCTTATATATCTGTACAGCTCCTACCTCAGGAAGCTACCTTTCTACTTTTTAATTGTATATAAATTTTACATTTTTAGATTATACATAAAACAAAGATAATAGTGTATCTTTAACATTTTATGTTTGTCTTATTTACATTAGGACACTGTATGTGGATTTATAATATTTAATAGGATTTTTAAATTTTTTAATGTGAGTACTGCATTTACATTATCTCCCCATTCCTCTTCCCTCTTTCAACTCCTTCTGTACCCACCATCCCTTCTTAAATTCATGACCTTTGCTTCTTTAATTATTAATATTACATATACACACATACACAAGTATGTGTATATTAATACACCCTTCTGAGACTATTGTTGTTGCTCACATGGATGGCTGTTTTAGGCCAGACTACTTGGGATTGGATGACATATCAGGATAATATAACATGCTTATCCATGGAGAAGTTGGATTTATTCATAGCTCAGTAGCCACCAATTGCCTGTTCCCCCACCCATGTGGGCCAGGCAACTGATGTCATTGTGTTGTTCTCCCAAGCATATTGAGATTTCTTGAGTTCAGCTTCCCTGCCATAAACATAAACACTACCTTACAGCAGACATCTTTGTCCTCATGCCCTAAAGTCCTTCTTTCCCTATCCTGGATGTTCCCTGAGCCTTAGGAATATGGGTTATGTTGGAGATGTACCAATTAGGTTTGGACACCAAGGTTAGTTGTTCTCTGAAAACTGACAAATTGTGAATGTCTGTGTTATTTCCCACCATCTCCTGTGAAAAGAATTTTTAATACATGATGAGATCTTCCTTTATCTGTAAATTTCATGATTTGATTTTTCTGTATAGCTGAATATAAATGCATCATGCATATGGATTTTTATTTCTAGTTTAAATTTCATTATCCATTCATTTTTAAAGAGTATTTACATTGTATTCATTACCTAGCTATTGGGGCTAGAGTGGAAATGAACAATTCTAAGCAAGTATCTATAGTGTAGGATGTCCAATAATTTGGGAATTAGCTGCAGAGTGGACTAGCTGGGCCATATGGGCAATTTATTATTGGTGTTTTGAGAAATAACTGCATGGATTTCCGAAATGGCTACATCAGTTTACATTTCCATCAAGAGTAACTTAGTGTTCTTCTTTTTCCACATTCTCTCCAGCATTTCTTTGTCAGTTGTTTTGTTGACCTTAGCCATTCTGATTGGAAGGAGATGAAATCTCAAAATTGTTCTGGTTTGAATTTCCCAAGCTGTTAAGGATGACAAACATTTTTAAAAGCTATTTCTTAGTCATTCATTTATTTTTTCTTTTAGACTTCTCTGTTCAGTTCCATATTTTTAATTGATTGTTTTCATGACTCTTTGTTTTTTGAATTCATAATATATTTTTGGTATTACACCTCTGTTAGATTTAGAAATGGTAAATATTCTCTCTTACTCCAGGTTTTATTTTGACTACAGAAGCTGTATAGTTTTGCATGGCACTCTTTGGAACTTGTTGGATTTAATTCTTGGGTTAATGAATACTGTACGGAATGCCCTTTACTAGGCCTGTATCTTATAGGATACTGTCTATGTTTTCTTCTAGCAGTTTCAGCCTTTCAGGAATCACACTAACTTCTTCGTTCCATGAGGAGTTGATTTTGTGCAGTGTGATTGCTGTGTGTCTAATTTCTTCCTTCTACATTTGGACATCAAGTATTCCCACAATCATTTTTTGAAGATTCTGTCTTTTTTCAAGTGAGTATTATGGACCATTTGTCAAAAATCAGACAGCTGCAGTTACATATATTCATGTTTGTGTCTTCCATTTTGTTACACGGGTATACAAGGCTAGTTGTATGTGAGTATAATACTGTTTTTAATGCTATAAATAGATAATATAGCTTGAAATCTGGAATGATGATCTCTTGAGCATTGTGTTTTTTGCTCCATATTAATTTTTCAATCTTTGTTCTTTTAAACTTTGATGGGAATTTTAGGATCTTTTTCTATATCTGTAAAGAACGTGTGGGTAATTTGATGGAATTACATCAAATCTAAAAATTGTGTTTGATAGACTGATCCTTTTCACAATATTAATTCTACCAATCCATGAACATGAGTTGTCTTTCCTACTAAATTGTTCCTAAATCTCATTCATCAGAGATTTGAACTTTTCATTATAAAGGTCTTTTACTCATTGGTTAGGTTTATTCTAAGGTATTTTATTGTCTTCGAGGAGACAGAAAGTAAAAAATGTGTCCTTGATATCCCAGTCAGTATGTTTGTTTGGTGGTATAGAGAGCACACTGACTTCTGTAAGTTACTTTTATCCTGCAACCTTGCTAATATTATTATTCCTTGCCAGAAGTTTTCAGCTGAAATTTTTGAGAATTCTTGTATACAACATCATGTGTTAATAGGGATAATTTGACTTCTTTTGTATTTGTATTCATTTTGGGACTGGCCTCCTTTTGCCTTATTGCTGCAGTGAATGCTATGAGCACTAGATTGAAAAGGATTGGGGGTAGTTTAGAGTCTCTCTCCTGATTTCAGTGGGTTGTCTTGTGTTTGTCTCCATTCAGTGTAATGTTGGTTGTGAGTTTGTCATGTATGATCTTTATCATATTGAGGTTTGTTCCATCCATTCCTAGTCTCTCTGTGATTTTTATCATGAAAGATGCTGGATTTTGTCAAATGCTTTTTCTGTATCCATTGATATGATCATAGGATTCTTGTCATTAAGCTTGTTTTTGTACCTATGTCCATCAGATACATACTTCTGTAGATTTGCTGTTGTTGTTATGTCTTTATGTGTTTTTGGAACACAAGGTCTTGGTTCTGGAGTGAATACAGGCAGAGGCAGAACACAAGACATGCATCTGCAGACTTGCCTGGGTGTATGGAGATGGTGCAGGTATGCTTGGTTTTGGGGTTTCAACAGGAAAAGTCAGCGCATGAACTTTTGGAAAGGTGGTAGGTCTGGGAGTGTGGGCAAGACAATGATAGCTGAAGTTCTAAGAGAGTTTTTAGAGATTTTTCTGTGTTGTTGCAAATGGTGTTTTTTTTTGTTTGTTTGTTTCAAACTGTGAAATATGTTCTCTTTGACTATGTGATAAGCTGGGTCACACTAAAGTACTATATATAGTTTTTAGAGGAAATTATACATAGTGAGTAAACTTATATGTATTTGTATAAGTAGTTATAAGATATTCTTTTCTACATTTTTGCCATCATTTATTATATTCTGTAATGATATTTACCATCTTTAGCTAGAAGAAGAATACAAACCAAAACTGCAAGTAGCTTCTTTCTCTTATAGCTAAAGATGGTGAATGTTTTTTCATAAATAATAAAATTAAACTTGTTACGGTGTAAAAACAATTCCATTGTGTATATATACACATTACATTTTCTTTGCCTGCCGTGTGGTGACAGACACTTGGGTTAAGCTCATAGCCTGACTATTGTAAATAATTACCATGGGCATTCAAGTATCATTGACTTACTGTTTGAAATTCCTTTTTATCTGATCTTATAAGTTATGTCACTGGGTAACATTCAGAACTACTTTCAAAATATTCTTAGCAATAAAGGTTACCCACCCCCCTGGAAACCTTACATGCACAAGGCTTATTTTATTAGGAAAGATGAGTGCCATGTGTGACTGCAACGAGACAAGTCCAACAGGGGATGATGCTTCAGGGGCTCTTTTTCTTGGAAATGTCAAAGTCTTTCTAGATGTAAACATTGTGAAGTTCCTTCTTTTAGGAAATTAATCAACCCTAAAGGTAAGCGAAATAATGGCATACAATGGACCATTTACACGGAATCTCTCTTCACAAATTCATTAACCCACGTAACCGAATTGTTAATAAAGCTCTAAAAATCATTGTTTTAAAATGCAACATATCAAAATTCATATAGTATTTACATTGAATGAACTAGTAGTTTGGAGATAACTTAATGTATAGTGGATAAATAGTATATCAAAATACTATTCCATTTTAAATGGGGGCTTAAGAATTTTTTAAGTTTTGATATTAATGGGGACCCTCAGAACAATGAACTCTTCTTTGATGCTAGAGTAAACATACACTTAAGAGAAATTTCTGCATGACAATAAGCATTTTAAAAATGAAAATATAAAATAAAACTCAGAACAGCTCCATAAATCTATTTTTCTTTCTTCATGACCATTTCTATCTCTTGTTGTTTGGACACTCAGGACTTTAAAAAGATTTCAAATGGTTTTTATTTTGTGCTGGAGGATGACTCTGGGTTTCTGTAGTTGGCAGGTTGTGAGAATATATAGCTCACTGCTATTAGTAATGTTTTTTGGAGCTGAATTTCTTGAGAAAAGTTGAAACATTGATAACTTTTAAGCCAATAACTGGGCTAAAATTTCAATGTATTAAGAAAAGCCTTGAATTAAACAGTTATCTAACAGGCATGTTTTGCCTTTTTATCAAAAACTAATAGTATTCCTACTGCACTCAACATAGACTGGTCATATAAGCAATTGTTCTTCCTCATAACTACTCTTAAACTTACTAAAATCTCTTATCATCCAGAAAACAATAAAAAGGGCATCTGTAAGTAGAATCAGATGGGGTACTTAGTTCACTGATGTAATTCAGTAGACTATATTTATGTTCTTGTAGATCAAGTTCAGGAACTTGGGTTGAATTTAAAATTGCACTGTAACTTTCCTTTAGTGAAAGAAGGAAAATTGAGAAAAATTATCCCAATGAATTGTATTCTATTTTTTTCAATTTTCTTTTTCTTTTTTTTTATTTTGCACACCGACCATAGCATCTCCTCCCTCACCCACTACCATCCCCCCCACATTCCGCCTACCCTACTCCCCCATCCATTCCTCAGAGAAGGTAAGGCCTCCCATGGGGAATAAACAAGGTCTAGCTCATCAAATTGAGGCAGGAAGCCCCTCCCTTCTGCGGCAAGGATGAGCAAGGTGTCCCACCATAGGGAACGGGTTCCAAAAATTATATTCTTTTAAAAAAGTGAGACAACCATTTGTTAAAGATTTGTCTTTGAAATATAAATGAAATGTCAATATCCTGAGTTAGGTATCATTCATTCTTTTTTTTTTTTTTTTTGGTTTTTCGAGACTAAATATTTTTGGTCGCTGATAAACTGATTTATAGTGGAACCTGTAGAAGAATGATGGTTTCCTTGTACTTCTTTATATTAGGAGTAACAGACAGATAATCATGTGGCTAAATTACTTTTTATTCATTATACCATCTCAAACAATTATAGTGTAAATTGTATTTTGTTGCCTTGTGGTCAATAAACAGAAAAATGGAAATACATAAGAAATACACAGAAATAAGCATGATCCTGACTTCTATAATAATATATATGTTTACAAATGTTGAGACCATATATTAGTGTCTAATATAGAGAAAAACATAAAAACAGCTTCAGCAAACTACAGTTGACCTTTGACAAAACCTTGATACATTCTGATGTATGCACCAAAAAAGGATATACATAAACCCATGATTTATTAGACAATGCTTCACTAAACTGTTTATGAGAGGATACAGATTCTGAAAATTCTAATATTTAAATTCGGACAAATACTGTGATTTGAAGAATCCTCTCACATTCCTTGTCTTCAGCTCTCTCACACACACATGCTCATTCACCCAGATGATGGGCTACTCATTTAGGAATGTTTTTATTATCTGTGCTTAACTACATCATTATCAGCTTAGAAAAGTTGTAGCATTCAAAATTTGTAGATGGCAAAGGATCATCTGAATGACACATCACCCTTCATACAGAAGGTATTCCATTACGGAAAGTAATGTGATGTTCATCTGTAATGAAGTGGAACCAGGACGCCTTCTAAACAAGGTCCTTGGAAACATGCATTTAGAAAGTCATGGATCACTGATGACCTGAGCATACTTTTTTATGCAAGAACCAGTACATAAATCCAAAAGTAGGTTTAAAGAAGCAAAGTAAACTTCCAAGAGTGAAATGGAGTTTTGATGTTAAATACAAAGTGTGGTTATATAAGTACATTATCTATTACTGCTTTTTCTAATAGTTTCCTGTGTAGCAGGAATCTTAAAAGTTCTAATTAATAAAATCAAACCTGAGGCCAGTTATTGGGGTGAATGCTGGAAGATCAGAGAAGCAGAACAAGCCACAGCTACCTCACCTTGCCAGTTCCTCAGCTGATTCTGTTTCCTGAGACTGGAAGATTCTGAGTCCTCATCCAAATGGATCTCAACTGAACTGCTGCTAGAAGCCTAAAAGCTTAACCAGCCAAATGCTTCTAGTTTCTGGTCTTCACGCCTTACATATCTTTCTGTTTTTACCATCACTCCCTGGGATTAAAGGCTCACTTCTTGGGATTAAAGGCATAAGTCACCATGCCTGGCTGTTTCCAATGTGGCCTTGAACTCACAGAAATCCAGAGGGATTTCTACCTCTGTAATGCTAGGATTAAAGGTGTGAGTGCCACCATTTTCTAGCCTTTGTATCTAGTGGTTGTTCTGTCTCTGACCCCAGATAAGTTTATTAGGGTGCACAATATTTGGGGGAACACAATACCACCACATTTCCTGTATCTTATTGATACTACATTTGCTTCATTTATCAGTGGAATCAAAAGCATCCATCATATAACTCAGTCATTTTCCTTGCATTCTTAGACTCTTTACTATTTCATTAAATATACTTAAGACGATAACTTTATCAATGTTAATTAAAATTATAAGGGAATATCTTATTGATCTAGATGTAAAAATATGAATATATGTGTGGTGATATATTGTACACCCTGTTAAAACTTATCTGGGGATCAGAGGACAAAGCCAGCCACTAGATTAGACATAGAGGCCAGACAGTGATGGCACATACTCTTAATCCTATCACTCAAAGGGAGACAGAGATCTGTCTGGATCTCTGTGAGTTCAAGGCCACACTGGGAACAGAGCCAGGCATGGTGGCACACACCCTTAATCCCAACACTTGAGATCGCATGCCTTTGCTTGGGAAGCACACATGCCTTTAATCCCAGGAAGCAATATGGCAGGGCAGAAAAAATGTATATAAGGCTTGAGGAAACAGGAACTCACTGTCTTGAGAGTGAGGATTTCCTAGAGGTAAGAGCTTGTGACTGGCTTGTTATGCTTCTCTGATCTTTCATCTTTCACCTTAATATGTGGCTCTGTGATTTTTATTATAAGATTTTTTAAGATTCATGTTACATATATGTGCATGCATATGTATGAAATCTCTAACAGTATCCTTAACATATATTCAATATCACATATAACATTTCATGTATGTGTGTAGGGGCTGGTGAATATATGTTTCTGCAGAAAGTTGTATAACCATATATATTGAACAAAATAACAAAATGTTTACATATAAATAACTTGTAAAATGGTTGGTTATAAATATATTTCTAGTAGTTTTATTTACACATCTGAGAAGTGGGTACTCGTCCTAATTTAGATATGAAGAATATTCCCCCCAAAAGATTCCTTTGTGGAATGTTTGGTCTCCAAAGGTGATACATATGAGGGGAGTTAATCTTAACATTAACACACAGATGGGTTAATAATAGAACAGGTCTATAATAGGGCTCTTTCCCGTCTATCCTACTTAGAGGAATTAGGTCACTAGGGTGATACTTTGTCCCCAGTCTTTTCTTCTATCTCTTGTTCCTTCTGCTTCCTGCTTTATATGATGAGCAGCTTATGTGAGCCATGTTCTTCCACCATGACATGTCTGCCTTGTCACAGACATATATGCTTTATCTACAGCTGATCACAGACTGAAATCCTGAAACAACCAGCTAAAATGAATCTTTGATCCTTTGTGCTGTATTTACCAAGTCTTTGGTCATAGGGACAAAAGGGGTGGTCACAGCAT
>CABHPH010152390.1:34578-51916 GCA_902168325.1 Peromyscus nudipes | reverse complement strand
TCCAAGTTCTTCTTCCCTTGGTACCTGGTTCTGTGGCCCGGGGAGACCTTTCACCTCCCTCAACCTGCAATTCTTGGCTTGTAAAACAAACAAGGGAAAAGGCTGCTTTACCTCTACTGCTTTGTTGTGGGGATCGAATGAGAAAAATATATGTGTGCGTGGTCTCCATGCTGTGAGGCGTCACAGAACATTAGCTAGTCTACCACACCCCGGGGGCAGGCACGTTCCCCGGCTCCACAAAAGCTTTTCTATTAATACTGTTCGGAACAATAATGACTCAGTAATGATCCCATTGGAGCGCTTCGCACCCCTGCATGGGGGGACCTTGGTGGTCCCGGCATTGAGACACCGTGAGGCTCTCTCTATACAGGGTCAAGGGAAGGAACACTGCTCTCCACTGTTCCAAAAGTGTGTGTGTGTGTGTGTGTGTGTGTGTGTAATGTCCATTGGTGTTCTGCCTGCATACATGTCTGTATGAGGGTGTTGGATCACTTGGAACTGGAGTTACAGACAGTTGTGAGCTGCCATGGGGGTGCTGGGAATCGAACCTTGGTCCTCTGGAAGAGCAGCCTCTCCAGCTCCCACTTTTTCTTTAGAAGAACGAAGAGCTGCTGGGATCCTGGCCCTCCAGAGAACGTTCTGGGCTTGGAATCTGGGTTCCTGAGGCTCCTGCGGCCATGACAGTGACTTACGGCAGACCTTGCAGAGGGGTCTTCTGTCCCACTTTGGTTGTCTGACTTTATCTGCCGTCCTTGTCCTGTTTCTCTCAGGGCTGCCGTTCGCTCCGCTAGCATCTTCCACTCCGTGCCTGAGGCTGTTGCGTTGAATTTCAACGTCTTCCTTCTTGGGAAAGAGACATCCCACTGCCCTGCTAGGAGCCTGGGGAAACTGGGCCACTTCCTTATTCAGTGGCAGAATCAGCATTTGAGGTTAGGTCTATGACTCCTAAGCCTACAGGTGTCCTATGGACAGATCTGTTATTTACTTGATTGGTAGGCAATCGGCATGCCATTGGTGGCCCATTTGTTGATCAACCACAGACATAAGACTTAGGCAAGCACTTTCCTCTGTAGATCCATCCCCATGAAGATCCTCTAGGATCCAGAAGGAGGGATTGCGGTGGCGGTGCGGGTGTGGAGTGCAGCACCCCACATCCAGAAGTTGCTGTCGGATCCTCATTTTTCCCCCGACTGTCTCCTTTCCCCTCACAGCCACATCCTGAGCCCATCCCGGCACTTCAGGATGCAGCTAACTGACAACTCATCTTGCCCCTGGACCTCTAGTTTTTCCATTCTTGCCTTCCTGACCCAAGTTAGGAGGACGGGCGATTCTCTGTATATCACGTAGTCAGGCGTAACACTGAGCTGGTTTCTGCACGGTCATGAGAGTCAAGTGTAAGACTTCCAGTGATTTTGAAAGCTAGTTTTCAACACAGCTACCACTAAAAACTAAATTATATAAACTACAATTAAACAAGTTGTATTAAACACAAAGGCAATAAATACTCAGAACTCATTACTTCCTAATTATTTCACTACATTTTACTATTTTTCTATGCTCTTGGGGTTATTTATATGTACTGCTTCTGCCTAGTGGAACTTCTATATAAGGGCACAGTGATGCATTGAGTCCCAAGCCCATGTTCAGCAGCGTCTGCTCAGTGGCTCACAATTGGCCAGGGTGGGAACATTCACAACATGAAAGTGGTGAATGCAGTAACCAGGGCTTGATTGTTTCATTATTTGTCAAGATTTGAACAAGTCGTGGAGAAAAATATTAACGACACACCTTCAACGTTTACCATATCTATAGCTATTGCATTGTATGTAGCACGCACACAAATGCACACACAAATGAGGAAACAGTCTTGCAGGAAGTGAGGACCATTACCTGAAACCATGAAGAAGATACTCAAATCCCTGACACACGAGAGGAGGGCCAATAAATATTTTTGTTATTTCACTTTGTTTTCCACCCAGTGATACAAATGAAAATATCAGCCAGTGTTCAGTTGCTGGTGACAACGCCATTTGTTCTGGAGAAACCATCTAGAATGTTCTGTGAGAACCTGTTGTTTGCTTGAACCTCCACAGTAACTGCTGCATATTTGATTACTGCTTGTAAAATAGATGGTGTGCGTCTTTTATATTAGTGAAATGACAATACATAGCTGAGGGTACCCACAGGGGAGGCTAATATGGTTTTCTTTCTGCCCTGGGCTCCCCCTCCACACTTGTGTGCTGCCTTTAGTCCTTAGTAGCCCTGCCAGCCTAGTGTGGTGATGTGCACATTCGTAATCTCAGCACTCTGGAGGCTGAGGCAGGAGTATGAGGGAGTTTAAGGCTAGCTTAGACCACATAGCAAGAACCCTGTCTTAAAAAACCAAACCAAGCCAGGCAGTGGTGGCGCACGCCTTTAATCCCAGCACTTGGGAGGCAGAGGCAGGTGGATCTCTGTGAGTTTGAGGCCAGCCTGGGTTACAGAGTGAGTTCCAGGAAAGGCACAAAGCTACACAGAAAAACCCTGTCTCGAAAAAACAAACCAAGGAGCTGGAGAGACGGCTCAGTGTTTACGAGCACTTACCGCTCTTGCAGAGGACCCAGGCTTGGTTCCCAGCAGCCATATAGTGGCTCACAACCACTTGTAAGACTGGTTCTGGAGGTTCAACACCTCTGACCTCTGAGGACACCTGCATACACATGATGCACAACCTTACACAAGCACACACACACACACACACACACACACACACACACACACACTACATTTTAATAAGCAAGATGAAGATGCTTTTTTAGCTGCTGGGAATAAGACAGATGTGGGCTTCTTTCTCTTCAGTCTCCCTGGCTCCCACCAGAGAAGGCGATTCTATTACTCACAGTGGCAGGAATTCTCTCCGCCCCCCAGTCCTGGGGCAGCGGGGCAGAGAGCAGAAGGCTTGCTTTTTCTGCTCATCCCTGTCCCTACCCTTTGCCTGACTCTATCTCAAAGCCCACCACAGTACCACTGGGGTTTTCATAGGAGTCTCCTAGTCAGCTCTTCAGTCTGTGTCCTGTACAGGTAACCAGAAGGTCCATTTCCAGACTCTCACTAGAGCACACGGCACCTCTGCTGGAGCCCACGAGGCACCACATGATTCAGCCTTGGGCCACCTCATGCTCGGTACCGGCCAACTGGCATCCTTGTGACTCCTTGAGACCACAGGCCAACAGTACTGGCTCTTCCCTCTGCCTGAGATGATTTCCCCCCAATCTCTGTTTGGGCTGGTGCCTCGCCTCCTCCAGATCTTTTCAAATCTCCTCACCATATTGAGGTCTACCTTGAGTTTCTTTCTCACACGATGCATTGTGCCCACCCAGCACACATGTCCACCTTAGCCTGGTCAACTTCTCCTTTTTAAATGTTGTTCTAATTCGTTTTCTGTCACCATGATAGACACCAGGCTTCTGCTTCTAGTCCATGGTAGAGAGAAGTCAGGGCCAGAACTCAAGCAGGACGTAAAGCAGAAACCATGGAGGAATTCTGCTCCCTGGCTCGCTCCCCGGCTCATGCTTCACTGGTTTTCTTAGACAGCTTGTCCCCACCCCAGATCCACCAGCGTAGGATCGTTGCTACCCACCGTGGGCTGGGCCCCTCCCACATCAATCATTAATCGAGAAGATTTTTCACAGACATGGCCACATGTCAGTGTGACTGGGGCAGTTCTTCAACTGAGGTACTCCTTCAGGGGACTCTAGGTAGCGTCAAGTTGACAGTAACACCCAACCAGAACAAATAGTATCTCTCACAATACAGTATACTAATTTCCTTGTATTTGCAGAGTAATCTGAATTCCATGAAGTCAGGGACTGTTGTCTTCACTGTTCACCTGTATACCCATGCCCCCCAAAGTCATGCTGGCCCCTGCAAGGCATCAGTAAATATATTTGAAGAAACACTTTGTGGGAGGCAGGGCAGTTTCTGAGAGGAGTCTTTGTGAACAGAAACTATTCCCTTTCTGTGTGAGTGTCATGATGGGAAGCCTCCTGCTTCAGCTCCGCTTAGCCTGGATTCCTAGTTGTCTGCCAGTCAGAGCCCATTTGAGACCTTAGATGAAGCAAGGCTTCCAGAGAAAGAGCCAGTAGGGCCTGTAAGCACATGTATACAGGAGGAGAGTCATTTCCCCCACAGGCTGACAATCAGCAGTCAGCAATCTGGGGGATGAGCAGAGCTGAGGGTGCTGCTCCAGTCTGGAGACCCAGGGCAAACACTTTTGCCCATGAGGAAAATAGCGGTGTTCCAGCTCAAGGGCTGCCAGGCAAGGGCAGCTCCCTCTCACTTCAGGAAGGTCAGCCATTTCTTTCTGTTCAGTCCTTCAACTGACTAGATGAGGCCCACCTTTGCGAGGAGGGCTCTGCTTTACTAGGCCTCCAGTGAGCTCACAAGTCCTTGTGCACACCCAGGACAATGAACGGCCAGGCTTCTGAATACCTTGTGGCCTAGTCAAGCTGACTATGAAAATGAGCCCTGGCAGAGTCTCCCCCTGCTTCAGACCTCTAGAACAGAAAGAAAGGAGGGCATGTGCGACTCGTGACCCTCCATTAAGAGGGCAACACCGCTGCCAGTGTGGTCTGTTCACATCACTATGTTCTCCTCTCACTCTCCAGGGACCCAAATGTGGATAAAAAGGATGGGCAAGCTGGCCCTCCGTCCAGCTTTCACTTGCTTATCTGTGGAATAGGCTTAAGAGCATTCTTATGTCGTGGGTGTGAGATGCAGACAGGAGGCGTTACCAAGCCTGGGTGTCCACTAACACTTTGCTCCTGCTCATGGCTAGTGAGTTCCCAGCCATGTCAGGAGAAGGATAGAACCTGCTTCCTTCCTGATTCAGCCTCTCCCATCTAGGACCAAGAAGAAGCCAAGCACAGGTTTCATTCTTAGAAGAGGAGAGGAGAAAGAGGAGGAGGCCGGGCAGAGACCGGGGGTCTTGGGAATGGTTACCGAGCTGTTGGATGTCTCCATCCTCCATCTGTGGCCCTTCCCTTCTGAAGGGGTCACTGTGGTGAATATGGCAGGTCAGTGGCTATCACAGAGCAGGTGTGTCAGGGGAGCTGTGTGCAGGTGGAAGCCAGGGATGAACGCAAGACCTGAGCCCACCATCATTGCCTGCCAGTGTTTGAGCAACTTGATTCCCTGACCTGTGAGGTCAAGGGTCAGAGGTGAGAAAGAACTCTCCCCAACCCACACCTCTTTTCTACACCTAGTCTCCAGCATAGCCAAAGCTCAGGAAGAAACTTATCCCACTCCCCAAGACACCAACCATCTGCTGCCCAGCTCCAACAGCTGTTTGGCAAGGTGAAGTGTAGATGCCTATACGCTGGAGGCCAGAGGCACAAGATGCTTCCAACCCAGGGCCCCACAAGGGAGAGAGATGGCTGGTGGGTGCTCCATTGATGGGATGTGTCAGCCGCAGGTGTAGGCACACCTCAGCCTTGTCCTCTGGGAGTGCCACACCCCGATACCTATCACAGCTACTCTCTGCTCTGGGACTACAACACAGGTAAACTTCAGTTGGTTGCTTTCAGGACATAGGCTTAAGGCAGGGCTGATCTATTCATTCAATAAGTATTTATTGGCACCCACGCTATACTTCTGGAATCCAGGAATGAACAAAAGAGACGAGCCTCCTTCTGTCACAGAATGAACGTTCTAATTGGGGAGATAATGGTCTCCACATGAGCACGTGTAAAGGGAAGGAAAATGACACTGATTGTGCCTAGGACATGTCACTTCCTACTGTGTGACCTCAGACAAATCACTGACCCTCTCGGAATCTTGGTTTCCCTGTGTGTACAGTCAGGAAGTTAAGATTACACCACTTCCAAAGGATTATTTGAAGTCATGTAAAATTTGCACGGAATATCTGGCTCCTGGCACATAGGCCCATCTGCATATGTACCCATGTTCTAGTGGTACCATGTGTCCAGAAGTGGAAATGCAGACATCACAATGCTGTTTTCTTCCAGCAATTAATGCCGGAGAGGTCAAAGGTTGTATCTATACAGCTTCACAAATTTTAGTTGGTAAAACATCAATTTGGCCAAATCCTTGAATGTTTGGTCAACAAAGACTCCAACAACTGACATTTTTCCCTCGCTGGTGGGATCAGGTGGAGTTTGAATTGGATGAGCCAATTGATTGTTCTAACTGAATGAATCAATTCTTTGTTCTGGTATCATGGTGACCTAGTCTAAGACAGGCTGTGATTTTTTTCCAAGGCCCTGGATGTGTTCTCTTCCACAACAAGCCTTTTGGCCTGGTTCCATCTCCATCTCACAACCATTAAAAACAAGTGATTGAGCGGGAGGACACACACATGTGCCTGCACACTCAGGCACACGTGCACATACTCGTAGGGGGCATGCCAACTCATGCCTGTCCCCACTAAGTTGGGACCACGAGAATCCAAACTCCATATTTTTGACAACCTCTTCTTCAACCAGTTTTCGTTCTTTCTTTTTTTTTTGTCCAGTGCAGAAGCTAAAGAGCCAAACGGCACTGTCTGAGTGTGGTCACTTCCCTGCCAGCCCTTGGGTAGGCTCAGGCTGTTGGCATCCTATTCTGCCCATGGCAAGAAGCATGAGCTCCGCCTGGCATGGAAAATGGTGGCTTGGCATTGCCAGCCTGTGGTGTTTGTGGGGAGGAGGGAAAGGATGTTGGTTACTGGCAGGCAGAGCGGTTGCCCCTCCAACTTGGCATGTTTGGGCGGCCTCAGTGGTCCAAACAGAGGGAGCAGGGAGGAGAATTCTCACCACAGCCTGGGTCTGGTTCCCTGTCCTCCCCGACAGAGGGTCTAGCTTTTTCTTAGCTGAAAACTTGGTGCATTGGGCCACAATTGCATGTAGAGGGTAAAGTCCACCCATGGACCTAGGGAACTGTGTCATCCACCTAGGCGTAGTCTCCCCCACTATGTGGGAACTTACATTAAAAAAATTTTTTTTCCTTTAGGGTGATACATGCCAGTTCTGTGCTCTTAGAAGTTGGGGAGCTGACTACATCTTCAGAACGGCTCCTGCCTCCTCTGGGAGTCATCCACTCTCAGTGTCTCTCCAAGATCTTGCCTTGAGCTGCACTTTCCTAGGCAATAAGCCAGGGTGCTTAACCCAGCCCATCTCCATGGGCTGACATCAACAGCTCTGCGCACAGAGCCAGGATTCCAGGGCCATGGAACAAGGACACATCGTGTCTCTGCCCTGAGCCTCGGTTTCCCACAGTCCTGTCTATTGTGGCAAAGATGAAATGAAACAGTGCTGGTGGACGCGGCTGCGACCCGACAAGCCTCCAAGGTTAGCTACCTTGGGTATCTCCTGAATTCAGTTAGAAAGCTGCAGGGTTGGTTAGACAAAAAAACCCCAGGAGAAACGGGATGTACGTTCCAGGGGACCCCCACTTCCTCCTGGCCTGCCTGCCTGATTACTTCATTTCTCTCCTTCCTTGTGTTCTCAGACTTCTGCAGAGCGAGTCCCTGGGCAAGCACAGACTTGAGGAGAGCGGGCAAGAGTGGCAAGAACCACAGACAAAGAAGATTAGGGATTCTCTTTCTGCTGCCTTCTCGCTTTCCTGTTCTGAGATGGGTGAGCAGTTCAATTTACTTTTTGACGAACGTATCTGCATTATGAATGATACCGGGGATGGAATTGTTACATTAAATCAAAGTTAATTTTCGACTTCTGTTCAGGGCGCCATAAATAATCAACTCCAGGGATAAGGTTATGGACTGAAGTCGCCCAAATTATGCTAATGAGGATGATTAAACTTTTGAATTCTAAGTTTCTGTAAGAATAACAATCAGTTAGCATTTGCATTTCCATCGTGCCCTCGGATCAGTGGCTTTTCAGGGAGTTGCTATTAAATATAAATAACGACATCATTTTTAAAGCCAACTTGAACCCTTTGGGGCATATTGTATTCTCTTTCCTGGCGCTCAGCTTCTGCAGAAGTGTCTGAGGAGGAGCTCTGCATTTGCATCGTCTCTGCCTTAAAAACGGCAAAGGTGTCTTCATGTTCTAACAGAGACAATAATTAAATTTTGCCATGGTCCATTTGGTAAGGAATGCTGGGGAGCCCAGTCGAGCCTTAGAAGTGCTACCCACAGCCAGTGAGACGTGATCTCCAAGGGATCTTGAACTTCGGATGGGATAACCATTCTTAGCTTTCCTGATGTGCTGTGTGGCTCTGAGTCTAGTGCGTTAACTTTCTATGCTTTCTTGTCTGCTCCCACACAGGCTCTGGGGGCCTTTTTAGAGGAGTCCAATCCATTCCTTAGTCTAGCCTAAGAAGGGGCAAAAAGACCCAGTTGATTCCTGACTGTGTGTTTAGCCACTTGTATCAAAGCCCTCTCCAGGGGATGCTCAGCTCCCCAGGTCTGCACAGGCCCAGTGGCTGCTATCAAAATGACAGGTCAGCCCAGAGGTTAAGCTGCTGGCTGAGTGGCTATTGTTTATCCCAGTTTCAATTTCATCGTCATGACAACCCACACAAGTCATTGTCCCAGACGAGGCGGCTGTGCGAAGGTGTGTGAGGAATGAGCTTTGTCCTGGCGCGCTCCACTGACTGAGGTGGACCTGATTCTGCATTTGGGTGGCTGCTCCTTTCTCTCCTCTGTGCGTCCAGAGTGTTCTTATTTTCCCCACCACTTACCCAGAAATTGTTTTTGAAAAGCATCTCATTTCAGCTGAGTTTGGCCCAGAGTGGTTGGGAACAGGCTCGGCCAGGGCTTTCTGTGTCTCCGTGGTATTCTGGCAAGCCTGCCTCTCTCTGGGGGCTTCCAGAACTGTGGGGACCATGGGATACTGTGGGTGGGAATCTGTCTGCTTATCCTTCTCAGCACCCAAGGGAGGGGAGAAAATATTCTCTTACAACCTGATGTAGACACCGGCCTTCTGATGTCTTCCTCCCTGAAAATCTCCACACGGATGGCTGGCCTCTGGTTGCTGCTTTGCTCAGTTTCTCTGAGAACTCCAGGAGGCTTTGGGGGCTGTTAAGACACCAGCTCTGGGTGTTAACACTGATGAGTCTCAGAAGAACAGGGCACATGTCCCCCCAGAGCTCCTCTTCTGGGTCCTTCTGCGCATTAAGATTGGTTGCATAACTGCTTGGTTGAAGGGACAGGCTCTACCTCTGCCTTGCCTTGGTTCTGGCATGATGCTGAGTCGCTGGAAGGAAGAAGAGACCCTGGTCATATATATGGGCGGGCCTAACTCCAAGAAGATACCCTGAGAGGTCCAACCAGCCTCCTCCAGGAAATGGCTTCTCTGTGGGTGAAGGGTCACTTGCTGTGGTGGAAAGGCTGGCTGACCTGCGTAGACAGAGTCAAAGAGGAGGTTTTTTTTTTTTCTTTTTTCTTTCTTAAGATACTGGCATTACTTTGCCTGAAATGGGGGGTGTGGGGGCTGGCGAGCCAATCAAGCATCCGCAGATTTAGAGAGCTGTTTTGGAGGTGAGTGCCTCTGCTTCTGAGGGACAGGCTGGGTTAGGCTCACATGTCCGGTGTCTTGTTGTCATGAGCAGGAACAGAGTTGAGCCAGAAAACAGCGGTGGGCAGAAAGCAACAAGGAAGCCAGGAGCAGAGCCACGCAAACATGGAGGCCGAGCCCTAATAGGTGGTGGCCTCAGTTGAGGCTCATTGGCCAAGCTAGGAGGTCGGAGCTGCCACGAGCCTTAACCTCCTTCGTTCAACGAATGTGCCTAGAATCTTTGCCATGAGCTTGCTTCTCCTCTTGGTCCTCATACCTGAAGGAACTCCAACCCCAACAACCACTTGTGGAGGTGAGGAGTGATACAATTAAACCGTGACCTCAGAGGATGTCTTGCCCCAGAAGAGGATGTTTCAGCGGAGCACAGGGGAGCTGAGTGCTAGAGTTCTGGGGCATCTGGGAGAAGGTGCAGGCAGGGCCCGTGTGTTGGGGCCTGGAAGAGCCCATGTGGCTGACAAGGGAGAGAATTGTAGGGGTACGGGCCAGATTGCTCCAGCCTCTGAGGTCACGTGTGAAGGCTTGTTTTTGGGTGCAGTGGGAAGCTAGGGGTGATTTGAACAGAGGAAGAGTTTGATCTCTGGACTTTCCTAGGATCCTTCTGGCTGCTGAGTTAGACTGTCTAGAATTTTAGATATCATTTGCTTTTAGGTCCTTGTCATGGGACTGGAGGTTGTCAACATGGTCACTAGACTAACAAAATTCTGCTAGGGTCAGATACATTTCTCGGAAAAGGTTGGACTAACCACTCTGCTACCTGGACCCTCATTCGGGGTTGCGCATGCTCCCCCCCAACCTCCCCACTCTTTAGCAGCCTTACTGTAGCCTCCTAAGGCTTTCCTCAGTCCTGGGAGTCCACAGGCCTCAGTTACAAGCTCCCTCTGTGCTGAGGGATCTGCCTAGAAACCCCTGTGTATAACTAGAGCTATTAGGCTCTGGCACTTTAACTCCTGGCTTTGAACTAACCACTCGGCCTCCCTGGAGCATCTCAACCCAAGAGACTAACAGCATGCCACTACCCTGGTTTTCTTGATTTAGGCATAGGATGCCTGGTACATAGGACATACCCATCACACCCAAGAGGGCTTCTCCCATGCTCTCCAACAAGGAATGTTGATGACATGCCCCAGGGCACATTACCATGTCCAGCCTTCTGCCCTATAAGGAGAAAAGTCCTTGGCCAGCCCCCTAGGACTGAAGGCTGCAATTGCATCAGTGGTCCAGCAGATGAGTGAGTCATCATACAGTGTTGGGGGCTGGGCCTGTCTGACCTCAACAGACGCTTCTGACCCCATTGTATCTGATATTTACTGTGTTTACATGATGTCACTTGTTGGCACCCGACACAGGAGGACTCACTCTTGTGCTTTGCAGGCTAGGCCTGCCTGTGTCTTCAGGGACATTTCTAACTGAATTTCTTCCACACCACTGACAACAAGGCTTTGTGAGTTACTGACTGCAGGGACATCTGAGCTGGCAAAAATCAGAAGAAACTAGTTCAGCAAAGGATCCAAATTACATTGAGGGACATCACCCTGCTGTTCCAAACAGTCAAACACTCCCCTTTTGATGGAACAGCCTTGTTATTAAAAACACATTAAAAAAACGAAATCGAAAACAAATCCTTCCAAATAAGATTTCAGCCTCTTCTCAAATCCAGGGGTTTATTTAGAAGTTCCACATCTTCTCACCCTGAGTAGAGCCATGCAGGAGTGAGCTCAACCCTCTGTCTTGGAGCATGCTGAGTCAAGGAAGGAGACCTTGGTCAGGGTCCCTGAAGCAGGTGCCTGACAAAGGAATGCCTCTCTTGGAGATGTGTGTGGTCTCGGTTGCTCACACAGGAAGCCGTGTGACTCAACGGCGTTGCCTATCCCTCCAAATAAACTCTCAAATCTCTGAGGGAAGACCCTTGACCCAAGAGGATTGCCATTCCCGTAGTAGCATCCTGCTGCCCCCTCAGACATCTCTCTTTCTCGTTCACCTTCTAACTTTGGCTCCACTTCTTGCTTTCTCCACATTGGCCAGATGTTCTCTCTCCCTGCCATGCCAGCATTCAACAGGAAGCCCTTGTTGGCCCCAGGAGGAATCAATCCATGCTGCTCTCTGGGACTTGTCGGCTTTTCTGGAAGGATGGGAAGGAGCGAGAGAGGCTCTGTCAGCCAGGTCAGTGTTCATGTTAATGCTGCTTAATTCTCGTTCTGTGATGAAAGCCTCTCTCCGGGACTTGATTGAGGTGAGTGTAGGTCAGATGAGGGGGTTTCATCCAGCCAGCCAATCATTTATTCATCAGACATCCACAGAGCTGGCACAGGGGAGGAGGCAGAGGACTTCTTGGTTCTTGCCCTCAGGCTGACAAACAGGAAGAGGAAGTCAATTCCTAAGTGAGACTGCCCAGCTGGGCTGGGGGAAACACAGAGGGCCCGCTGTTACTCTGTAGCGGAGATACAGAGGCAAAGGGATGAGAAGGGGGAGACTTGAGTTGGGTTTCAAAGGCATGAGGTGGATGGTCACGGGACCGGCCAATGCACAGGATCTCCTGGAAGGAAGTCCACACTGGGAGCAGGAGGGGCAGTTTCCAGCTCCTGTTGCTGTGATACCACCCCGGGGAAGGCCGGAGTCTCTGTGTCTTCACCCCCTTATCTGTCAAATGGGAAACAGTGTAACAATGCCTGTCCTGCTTGTCTGTCTCCTGGAGCTGCTGGGAGGACGGTAAGTGTCCATCCACTTGTAAGCATTTTACTAGGAAATGATGTCAAACTTCTAAAACGATAGGACTGGCAACAATACAGAGAATATCTATCTATTTTCATTTGGATTTATCCAGTCTTCTCAGTTTATCCCATTTATTATTTATCCTTATATTCCCCACTCTTGAACACAGGATGCATAGTTATATATCTGTATAGGTATACTCAATTTTTTTCTGAGTGCTTTGGGTACATGATATGTGTTAGAGCTCTTTACCCTGAACACTTCACTGTGCAATTTCCAGGAATAGGAATTTTCTCTTATGTACCTCAGTAAAGTTGGCAGTTTTATAGATTTAGCCAGGTATGGTGGCACGCATCTTTAATGCCAGCACTCAGAAGGCAAAGGCAGGCAGATCTCTGTGAGTTCTGTCAACCTGGTCTATACAATGAGTTCCAGGTCAGCTAGAGCTCTGTAGTGAGACTCTAGTCTCAATTTTTTTTCTGTAGATTTATATTGCTACACTACTTTTGGCTGATCTGTCATCCAAGTTACAGTTTTTTTTTTTTAAATTTTTGCTTTTGCTTGATCTGATAATGCCCTCTGTAGTGTTTTTCCCTGCAGTGAAGGTCCGGTGAAGGGATAGATACTGCATTTGTTTCCCACGTCTTTTTAGCCTCCTTTAATCTGAACTATCCCTATAGCCTTTCTTTATCTGGTGTAATATTAATCATTCTAAGAATACAATGCTGGCACTCACTGTTATTAACTGAACAGATTATAGAATTCCCATATTGGATACCTCAGTTCATCTTTTAACCAGCCTGGCAATATGGTCTCTCCGTTGCCAGCATCTCCACCTTCTACAAAGTAATTTGTCTTTTCCTTTATTCCACCTTGTGGAGAGAAGCTCACTGAAGGCTCACAGGAAGCTAATCACTTCTCTGAAGCACTTTCCGATACTCCAGAGCTTGTGGGTCAATCCGCTGGGCAGATGATGCCATACTTAACCCCCGGCCCAGTCGAACAACCCAAGGGTCATCTGTCAAGGCAATTTGCTTCTGTAGGTTATAGTTCCTTTAGTGACTTCAGGTTCAGAGTCACTATGTAGTGACTTCCATGTAGTACAGAGTTCCCCAGTCTTCAGCATGGGAACTGAACCGTGTGGAGCTTAATAAAGGTTTTATTGAAGATCTGGTGAAGGTAAGGAGGGTTTAACGCCTTGTGGACCTTCTGACTCATGTCACTGATATCTCCGATTCTGGTGGCAAATGCCAAGCTGCATTCTACAGCATGCATGTTGCCAGCTTTTCTCACTGTCTTGGTCATGTGAATCTCAGCTCTGTACACCTGCCTGCGTTTCTCCTGATGGTGCTGAGCACCATCATAGGTAAGCATCATCTGCTCGGTGAAAACTCTGGCTTTCGCCGAAGGGTTTCTAGCCTGCTTTCTTCCCTCTTGGTCCCAACGGGAAAAGAGGAAGTTGGTGGGTGCACAGTCCTGTTTTCACTGAGAAGTTTCCTCTTCTGTGTTTTTCTGAGGCTTCTCTATGATTTGTCCTCGGTTAGGCATTCTTAGTGACAATATAACACAGGTGACACTGAGCTCTTGGGTTGTCCCATCTGGAGGCAGGTGATGGCTGTCTGTTTCTCCTAGATGATCTTAGTTTTGGTTATCTGATCAAGGTGGGGCTGCTTTCTCTACTGATTGTTAGGGTTTTTCTCCCTTGTAAGCTGTCAGCAGGAAGATACCATTGAAGATTTCTTATCCCAGTCTCTCCTGAGTTAATGTCCATTCGTGATTCATGACCATCCCAGTCATGATGGTTACAAAAGTACTAATCTCCCAACTCCAGCTCCAACACAAACTCTACATGGGTCAGTCCTTATTGACTACTTAGCCCTTGTATTCTACAATAAGAAAAAGTCCATCCATCCATCCATCCATCATTGTGATGGCCAGCTTTCATGGTCAACTTGACACAACCTAGAATCACCTGGGAAGAGAATCTCAATTGAATTGTCTAGACCAACTTAGCCTGTAAGAATGTCTGTGGAAAATTGTTTTGATCACTTTAATTGATGTAGGAAGACCCACCCTCTGTGGATGGCACCATTCCCCAGGCCAGCTGAGCACAAGCAAGCAATGAGCAAGCACACACGCACATATTTCTCCCTGTTCCTGACTATGGTTGTGACACAACCAGCTATTTTAAGTTCCTACCTTAACTTCCCTGCCATGATAGACTACAAACCAAAATTGTAAGCTAAAATAACCCTATTCTTCACTAAATTTCTTTTTGTCAGGATATTTTATCACAGCAAGAAAAAGAAAACTAAGATTATCTATCATCTATCTATCTATCTATCTATCTACCTATCTATCTATCTATCTTCTATCATCTATCTATCTATCTATCTATCTATCTATCTTCTATCTGTCTATCTATCTTCTATCTATCTGTCTGTCTATCTATCTATCTATCTATCTATCTATCTATCTATCTATGTATCTATCTATCTTCTATCATCTATCTATCTACCTATCTATCTATCTATCTATCTATCTATCTATCTATCTATCTTCTATCATCTATCTATCCATCTATCTTCTATCATCTATCTATCTATCTATCTATCTATCTTCTATCATCCATCTATCTATCTCTGCCTGCTATCTATCATCTCCAGTTGTCTATTATGGATCTATTGTTGATATGGTCTTATAAATTCCTAATTTTTTAGGAATTCATGTTTATAGTTAATTGTTTTGTTGCTCAAATCGCCCCAGGTTTGGCCAGCGGCATTCTTTCAATATGGCTCCTCCACTGTGTGACACATCTCTTCTTTCAGAGAAGCATGTCCTTGCTTTACACATAGCAAGAAGGGGTAGGCTTATTTTGTTTCAATTTTGCCCCATTCCTGGAATAAGCTGCTTCTTTAAGGAGTTCTGGATCCTTTTAGTAGAGACTAGGACATGGGTATATCAAGTATACTCATTGGCTGGGGTATTTGGGTTTCCTGGTGCTATTAGTGATTGGAGCTTGGAAATACATGTGTGTGCACATAAGTATTCATGCACATATACACATAACTGTGTACACAGGCATGTGAATAGGTTTACTTTGATAAGCTTTCATATGCACACACACACATCAGGAATCAGGAATCCGCACCAATTCCCCAGGACTCTTCTTGTCCCCATCCATTCTGTATTCATGTGTCCTTTGTCCTGGCTAGTTTATTGTCAGCTTGACAGAAGTTGGAGTTATCTGGAAAGATGAACCTGAAATGAGAAAACGCCTCCATCAAATTGCTTGTAGGCAAGTCTGTGGGGCATTTTTTGATTAATTGTTGATGTGGAAAGGCCCAGCCCAATGTGGGTGGGTCTATCCCTGGGCAGTGGTCCTCAGTGGTATTAGAAAGCAAATCGAGCAAGCCAGGAGGAGCAAGCCCGTAAGCAGTGTTCCTCTGTGGCTTCTGCTTCAGTTCCTACCTCCGGGTTCCTGCCTTCAGTTCCTGTCTTGGCTTCCCTCAGGGACTGAAACCCAGGATGTGTGAGCCAAATAAACCCTTTTCTCCCCAAACTGCTTTCGGTCGGTGTTTGTCATCACAGCAGTAGAAACCTAGCAAGCACATCCTTTCCTGTCAGTAAGGACTCCGCAGTTCATCCTCTATAAGAAACAGCTCTACTGTGAAGGATGCTGCATTTATTTGTGTTTTAGTTCTGCCCCACCCATCTTTCTTGACTGCAGGGTACTCACAGCCCATCCCACCCCACACCCAGTGAATATGGTCAAATACTATCTTCATGAAACACGTGAAACACCACCTGGATGAGTTCTTTCTCTTCTTCCCCACTTCAGTTTGATTATAATCTGAGAGAGAGAGAGAGAGAGAGAGAGAGAGAGAGAGAATATCAGAGCTGCAGAGATCTCTACACAGGCAGGCTCAGCAGTTGCGTTTGGGGTAGAAGCTGGGGTCAGGTGGAGTGGGTCACTGGAACAATTTGATCTGTCCTGGACCATGAATGCTTTGGCAGGGCCACTGGGGTTGAGAACCTTTGAGGATACCTCCATGTGACCAGTGCAGGGGAGTAGGTGACCTTAGCCTGGCAAGTCAAGAATAGTGCGGAAGAGTTGTTTGAGCCACTGGGTGAGATTATTTGGTACCAATCTTGAGTTGCTTTCTATGAAGTGAGCATCTCCTCTCTGACTTGACAAGAGAGGCGCTGTAGTCACAGTGCAGGACCCTTCATGGATACCTCATGGGTACCCAAACCTGTAGATGATTGAGTCCCTTATGTAAAATGGCACAATATTGGCATGTAACCTGTGCATATGTTCCTTCCTGCAATTTAAATCACCTTGAAATACTCACGACATCTCTTACAACATGAACGCTGTGCTAGTAGTTGTTTTGTCCTGCTGTTTAGGGAAAAATAATAAGAAAGATGTCTGTACATGTTCAGTACAGATGAAACATTTCGTTTAATTGCGTGTGCGCGCGCGCATGCGCATGTGTGTCTTTTGAATAGGGTCTAACTCTGAGGAGACTAGGATGGAATTTACTATGTCCTCCTTCCTCGGCCTCACAAGTATTGTTGCTACTTGGGGCATGTGCCATCATGCCAGCTTGATGAATACTCACTCTCAGCTGTTGGTTGATTCTATGGGTGAAGAACCTGAGGATTCAGATGATGGCTGGCTGCGTTGAGGTGCAGCTGCCCCGGTGGTGGCAATATTTCTGCTCACTGATTGGTCACCATGGTGCTAGTAGAATGGAATTCCAGGAGGACAGCTTAAGGTGCTGTTGGCCCTGGGATTTGAGTTGCAGGAGTAGAAAAGAAGATGAAGGTGGGTTTATGCCCACCTGGGATTTACCTGAGGAGTCTCAGGGATACATGAGAGCAGGGACCCTCAACTCCCACTGCAGCGAAGCTTGAGCTTTCTGCCAACAGAGCTGAGGGCTTGCAGCATTGCGATTCAGGCATTAAGGCTGAATGGAAGCCTGTGACATTCGGCTTGCTCTTATATAGAGAATCACCGTAGAGACCACTGAGCCCCATCCCTCCCCCAAACGCAGCTGTCCCTTGCAGCCAGCCTGACAGATGGCCAGTTTGCATCATACTAATTACCA
>CABHPH010152390.1:0-34478 GCA_902168325.1 Peromyscus nudipes | reverse complement strand
GGGGGGCAACTAGGCCCCAGGGCCCACCAATGCGCCATGTTGCCCACTGCTCTTGGAACTCAGATCAGGGCCAGGACTCAGTTTTCAGTACTTCCCACACCTCTGTGTTCTTTGGCTTACTGCCTTTGCCACTGGAGTTGAACTCTATCAGGGGGTGGATTTTTCTCTCACCATCACCCGTTGTCAATGGCCAGAACGGAGCTGAGCACAGGTCAGCAATCAGCATTCTCTGTCGTTGGATAAGATGCAGCCGCCACTTGACGCCAATGGGGAAAAGTCCTTGACTTCCTTTCAAACTCTCTTCGCCTAGAGCGTGAATGCTCAGGCCCACGGGGCTGCCGTCTTCAGAAAACCTACTCAAAGGTGTCTTATCATCTGCAGCTTACGTGGATGGGATTCTCTTGCAGTCCCAGTTCCCTCGGGTAGGAGGCTGCAGAGAGGCCCATAACTTCATAGTGGCCTGTGGCTGCAGAGAGGCCCATAACTTCATAGTGGCCTGTGGCTGCACAGAAGCCTGTGGCTGCAGAGAAGCCTATGTCCCATACAGCTCTGCAACTCCAGAGTTCGCACCAGGGTTCTTGAGAAAGCAGATTCCCAGGGTCTTTGCCTCACTGGACAATCTTCTCATATGGGTCCAGGAGTGCTCTGCTTCTGAGCTCAGCCCAGAGGATCAGCATAATCAGGGCTTGAAGAGAACAGGAAGGGCGAGCAGGAAACCCTTCAGGAGGTAATGAGGGTTAAAGAAAGGAACTTCTGAGTCCCGGTCCCACACCCCGCCCCAGCCCCAGCCATGTTTCTCTTTTCATTTTCCCAGCAGGTTAGCAGCCGGGACTACATGGCACATTTTAGGCCAACCCTGGCTACGCATTTAAACATCCCTGGCGATGTAGCTAGCTTCTTCTCATTGTATTGGAAACTTTGGTGCCAGGGTACTTTCTCAGTTGTGCTAATGAAGGGTCTGCATCCTCAGAAGACCTTGGTTCATTATAATATCATTTGTATTGTGATTTTTAGCCTCCCCTACCCCCTTTGTAGCCTCTTCAGAGGATCATAGGAAGAAATACCCTAAAATTGAGAGCTGGTCTACTGCGATTTGGGAGGGGAAAAGGGTCACCTTATCGCCATGAATATGCCAGCCATCTCATAAATATTCATAAAACTCTTTAAAAAAAAATCTACAGTGGAGCGTGCAGTGGGCTGACATCTTCTTCCCCTAGTCAGGTCAGCCAGCTCCAGTCTCTCCAGGGTCTACTATCCTTTTGCTTGGCTTTGTTAAATAAACTTCTGCTTAAACCGTATCTCTCAGCTGAGTTCTTCCCTTCTAGAGGACAAGAGCAAACCTTCCCCTGCGGCACTGAGATGGGAACCAAAGCAGAAGGAACAGGCTTTGAGCTCGAGTTTGCCTTCCTTGGGAAGATAAGCAGCTGGGCATGCAGTGAGGGGACAGAGGAGCAGGAGACCGGAGGCGCATTGGGAGCTAACCCCTAAGGGCCCAAGAGGACCAGGTCAACATCGGTTAAAGCTGGCGCTACCTTAGAGTCCGTCTGCAGTTTGTGACCACTAACCCCTGGAATATCCTGGCAATGTCAGCGGGAAAACCCTCCTCCCCCGAGAGTCCTTTGTTGTCTCAAGCCCTAAATAATTGCAATGGTTACAGTTTAGTGTTAACACTTCTGGAAGCTTCAAATTAGTAGATTTTAATTATGTACTCATTAATGAACACTGAGGGCACATGGAAGTTAATTCAGAGGGGTTTCAGTTGTTCATTTGGTGCCCGACACTCTTGGACTTCCTTACTGTGGCGGGGGGACAGTGGTGGTTGTTAGGAGTGAGTCATCAGTTGCTGGAATGGAGCACATTCGGTGTGTTCTGTCTCCATCCCTGATGCTGCCCGTTCATATACCTAATGACCAGATGCCCACCGAGAGGATGACACAACTGTGTTGGAAGAGCAGCAGTAAGCTGAGCCTGGTAGCACAATCCCATGGGGGGTGTGGGAGGGTCGAGGAAGGGGGATTTTGAGACAGGCAACTTAAGCTATACAGTACATTTCAGGCCAACTTAGACTTCATAGTGAAATGTTGTATCAAAACCACCCACAAATATCAAAACCAAAGCTAAAAAACCAAAAACTAAAAACATCAAGGGCTGGGGATATATTTCAGTGGTATAGTGCTTGTTTAGCATTCAAAGCCCCAGCATAAAAAAAGAATAATCAATCAACCAATAATAATAAAATAAATAGATAAATAAGTAATTTTTTTGTGTGTGTATCTTGAGTTGCTTCAATTCTGCTTTTCTATGGGACTTGAATTTTTACCTGTATTTGGAAAACAATGAAAGTATAAACCATGCAGTATAATTTTATTAAATGCAGATTTTTAGTTCATATGTAAAAGAGTTTGCTTAACTTTGATGCCTTTAAAATAATATCTTCATTATTTCTTTAAATTATCTTTATTATCTCTTTAAAATTAAAATTCATTATTCTTTTAAAAGCATTAACTCCTGATTGTTGAAAGCTAAAGAATGAACCCCAAAATAAGATAAAATACTATGTCATTGGCACAATTCAATATTTGCATAAAATGAGCCATTTGCAAATATTTGGGTTTTATTAAAATTCACTTATTAATTGCTAGACAATTATTTACCTAAATATTATTTTTAAGAATTCTTTTATTGGAATGATTATATATATGAGGTTCAATAAAAAGATTTTTTCCACTGTTTCTTTTCTAGCTATCACGGTCATGTGTTTCATTTCACTGTCATCACTGAAAATAATTTTATTGATGAAAGGAAAAGATTTTTAAAAAATAATCCCCTCCGAGTGTGGGATACATGTGAGATCCCATTGACCATGAAGGTGGCCCCTGATTCTGGTGTCTCCCCACCCCCAGGGACAAGGACCCACAAGACACAGGCTCAGCTCAGGTGACTGGGAGGAACTACGGAACTTTCTAGGGACCTGGGCTTTGCTATGAAGTAGGTGGTCATGGTAAACACACCGACTTTAAGATACAAATTCGACTGCAACAGCACTGTGATAAACTCCAAGATATGTAGAGTTGCCCTGTTCATGTGGCCCAGTGTGGCTGTCACAAGAGTGACACATTCCAACCAGTAAGAAGGAAAGAGTAGTAATGGAAGACACGTCTTTCCCATAAGCCTTGTCTATAACTCACATTACTTTTACTCACATTCCATAGGCTTAGTTTAGTTACATGGCCCTAGCTGAAAAGAAAGCTGGGATTTTTTTTTTTAAGTTTTATTTTATTTTTATGTGGGAATGTTTTACCTGTATGCATGTCTGTGTACCACATGTGTGCCTACTGCCCTCAGAGGTCAGAAGAGGGAATCTGGAACTAGGGTTATGAGTGGTTGTGAGCCACTGTGTGGGTGCTGGGAACCAAACCTGGGTCCTCTGTAAGAACAAATGTTCTTCACTGCTGAGCCAGCTCTTCAGACTCTTCCTTTCTTTTTTAAACAATTAAATGCTTTTTTATTTTATTTTGTTAAATTTCTGGTTTTATGGTCACGTTTAGCTGAAAGGAGAGACTGCTATTTGCTCAGCTAAAAATTTGGATCCATGAACAAAGGGGAAAATGAGTATTTGGGGACAACCACAGATTTCTTTCACTGAACAGCGATTTTCATCTTTTGTATAATGTTAGAGAGTGTTTCCACAGGGTATGGTACCCATCTGGTGACCACCATTCTGAAGAAAGCTGCTCCAATTGCTAGAATACCCTGCCTGGGGACCAGAGGTAAAGAAGGAGGTAGAAAATGGGTCCATCTTCTTCTTCTGCCTGGATGGCCCCAAAGTGGTCATGCTTTGTATTTTTAAGTAACTCAGTGTTGTGCAGTCAACTCAGCTGACTCCAGCGGATGAATTAAGGAAGTTGAGGATAAAATGGTTTTCCCTAAATTTGTCCTCAGACCCACCCAGGGCGTGTCTCCTAGACAGCCCTGTAGATTCTGATTCAGTGCTTCAGGAGGGGACCCAGGGAACTGCAGGCTGAACACTGCCCCTGTGATTTTAAAAAAATAATTTTTTAAATTGGGCTGAAGAGATGGTTTAGCAGTTGAAAGTGCCAACTCTTATAGAATGTGTACAGAGGATCCAAGTTCAGTTCCTGGCATTGAGCTCATAGCTGCCCAGACTCCAGGGGATCCAGTGCCCTCTTCTAGACTCTCTGGGCATTGTTATTCATGTGCACTTACCCCTATAAAGGCACAGACACATACACATAATTAAAAGTAAAATACAGTCGGGCGTTGGTGGCGCATGCCTTTAATCCCAGCACTCGGGAGGCAGAGGCAGGCGGATCTCTGTGAGAAACCCTGTCTCGAAAAACCAAAAAAAAAAAAAAAAAAAAAAAATAAAAAAAAATAAATTTTAAATCACAGGTGGCCTCAATCTAAGTATGTAGTCAAGAATGACCTTGAACTTCTGATCCTCCTGACCTCACTTCTCAAATACTGGGATTATAGGCATGTGATGCTATGCCCAGTTTTATGTAATGTAGGGGCTTAAACCCAGGACTTACAGCATTGCTAGGCAAGCACTCTACCAACTGAACAACCTATGCCCCTTGCCTGGTATATCCAGAGCCTTTGGGACGTGGAGACTCTCCACAGAGGTATCAAAAACATCACCCAGGACAGGTACTTTGGCACTGGGGACTTTCGGTGCTTGGAGTGGAAGACTGGGCAGGGTTGGGCGTCTGGTACAACTCTTGGGACTTATTTTGAGGTCCCTCAATAGGTGGAGTTGGCATCTCTTTCCTCTGTTGTCTTCCACTAGCATGAGTCGCCTGCTTTCATGTGTCCGCTGTCTGGTTGGTCTTCTCCCTGCCAACTGCTTCCTTTCCACTTTCCATGAGGAGAGCGAGCTGATGGGTCAAGCTAATTGCTACTGAGCTCCTGCTTTCTGCACCTGGTGCTCCACGGGCCTGTAGTCAGCTTCTGAACTGGACGCCCTGGAGCCAGGTGCCCATCCGTGTCCATCTGGGATCTCAACTGCAGACAGGTGAGGTGTTCAGCTGCAGGCTCCAGCACCCTGATCCCCCACCAGCCAGCATTCCTGCCTCAGTTAACAAGACAGGGTCTGCTCCCACCCTGAGAGATGGCGTGATGGAGCCTGAAAGAGAAAGATGAACCTGCAAACGAGGTGGGGGGCCCTCAATGCACTGTCAGTGTTTGGTCTTGGCGTTCCAAGCCTGGGATGTGTGGCCTCTCTCTCAAGTAGCCTCGGGGATCTTCAGCGTGCAGCCGCCTCTGCCTCACAAGCATATTGCATGCCTTATGAAGTACACAAGACAGTCGTAGAAGAGTTCATCAAACAAGAATAATTATCGCTCACAGGTCCTTCCCCTGCACAGGGGAAAGTGCACATTACTGAGTCTTCCTAGCTGTTGAGGAGGAGGTGGGAGGATCAATGGAGGGGAAATTGAACATGAGACATTTCCCTTCCTGACCTCCAATCATCTCAGCTGCCTGTCACATCGCCATAGGATAGCAGTTTTCCTCTTCCACAGCAGGGAGCCAGGCCACACACCAGGGCCTGCCTGTGCCCAGAGTCCTCCCATCTAGCACTCTGTGCCTACTCTGAGGTTGGCAACTAGTGGCAAGAAGGTGACCGTTGCCTCCCAGCCCATTAACCCAGCCCACGCAGAGTAAGGTTAATGGAATTGAGATGGAGCTGGCAGGAGAGGGAGAGCCCTGAGGGGACCACACAGCCCATCTTATGTCCCTCAGCCTGCTCTTTCTCTTTCCAGGCTCTGGGCATCTCTGTCCAAAGACAGAGGAGGGGAGGACAGAGGGGTAAGGGGTCTATACTTTCTCATACTCTTACCTACAAATTCCTGAGGGAAGGGAGCCATCAGCTTGGTTATCATTAGGAAAGACTACTTTGTATCCCCCTTAGACAGTGTCGTTTGATTGGCGTATGGGTACAGATGGAAGTAGGCTGCTCATCTCACAATGAATCTGCTTCTTGCTAGGAGTGGCCCCAAAAGGGCGAGAGAGAAGGCATGCACCCACATGGCATAGATGTGCCTGTCAGCCTGGCTCCCAGGAAAGATCATTGATGTCTGAGTGGAAAGAAAGAGCTTGAAGAGTTACAGATAGGGCTGAGGTCAGAGGCAGTCTGTGGTGGAGATAGGAGGTGAGAAAGCCTCCACCTTCTACAGGAAATGAGACTGGAATACAGATTTCACAGATGAGAACGGCACACTTCAGAACTCGAGCTCTGGGTAGACCATCACACTTGTTGATCTGAAAACCACCCAGGGCTGCTCAAATTACTTTCCTGCTGATGTGGAAAGCAACACCCTCCTGGCAGCCTGACTTCACCCTATGACTTGTTGGGCAATGGCGCAACACTAAAGGTTCCACACAGTCCAGGCTCTGAAGCGAGAACCTTCCTTCCAGAATCCTGCTCTCTTACTAGGTGCATCCTCCCGTAGCAGAATGTACACAGTTTGCACACACACAAAGAACCAATCAATCGCCACATATACTCACGCCTACTTACAACACAAAAGCAGGTTGTTTAGGAAGCAGTTAGGGCTGGACACCTAGAAGGGCTTCCTAACACATATGAAATGATTGCATCTCTTACTAGTGCTTTGTGTACCACATACTGCATCTACCATGGGGACTGAAGAGCCACGTCAGGTAGCTCTAGGAGGGCCTGGCCAGCAGAGAGGACTAGAAACCAATCACCTGTCTCAGCACTCCACCATCCCCTTTGGGTCTTTGTTCTTAGCCCAGGGACCTTCCACCAAAACCGAAACCAAGCTGGGACTGAAGGTGGGGACCTAGAGGCACCACTGTTTGGAAAGCCTCTTTAGTAACTGTGGACGTGGTTAGAAGCACAGAGGTGCTGCCTCCCAGTGCATGCAAGCTCTTCCTAGTCTCCTATTTCTCAACAGATGCTGAATGCAGAAGACTGCAAAACATGTCCCTGAACTCTCGGTTCAAAGGTATATTCTGATCATTGGCTATCAAAGTCTAGATTTTAGACTACTGGCTCTGGAGATGTGTGTGTGTGTGTGTGTGTGTGTGTGTGTGTGTGTGTGTGTGGTTTTGGAGCACACAATGTCTGCTTCCTAATGAAAAAAAAAAACAGAATCAGAACTTGATGAAAGAGGTATCTTAGTTTGCATAAAGGTGTGAGGGATCCCCACCAGCCTTTCCTTAGTGTGTAGATGTGAATAAGGACCACACAGATTGGATTCCATTCAGAAACTGCTGGCCTAGGAAATCCAAAGTGGAACCCCAACAGAGGCCAAGTCTGTGCTCACCTCATTCTTAGAAGCTTGTTCCAACCTCTCCATCCCTTGGGGGAAATGGGAGGTCTTCGTGTTTGAGGGAGGAGGAGGAAGAGAAGTTCCTGTCAGGAATCTACCAAGCCCGGTCCATGTGAGCTCCTGGGACTAAGCACCTAATTTGTCAGAGTAGCAGGGACTTGTCCCCAGACTCAGAGGCATCTTGGGAAGTGCAGGGAGAGACAGATGTATATGATTCCTCCATGAAGGGCTCAGAGGAGATGGGAAGCAACTCATCCTTTCTACCCATTCTACCCCCATGCACAGGGTGGTGCTGCTCTAGAAAATATCCCCCTTGAAGGAAGCTGGACACTCTCCAGGTATCCCATGCTCCTGTATGCTTGGGGCCTGGGGCCTGAAGAAACACTGGTCCTAAAACCTTTGGAGTCTCCTAAGTCATAAGGTAGAGGAGGGTGAGGGAAGGAGGAGGGGAAAGAGGGAAGGAGAGGAGGAGGGATAGAGTTTTGGACAGAAAAGTGAGTGTGTCTGGGATGCTGGCTTCAGGTTAGGGTCTGGAGGCTGGAGAGACCAAAGCAGGATTAGAGGGCTAGAATTTTCAACTCTGCTCTCCCCAGCCTCCTCCAGGAATGGGAAGAGGACAGTCTGGGGATGGATTCACCAGGCATCTGAAGTGAGGGCAGTTTAGTAATATGAGTCTTGGAAATGATGTCATCCGCTACCATCTCCAGATAGTGTCAGAGTAAGCCCATTGATGACTTGTTTACACTTTGTTGGTATGGTAGAATGACAGGATTGGTTTAACATGAACAAAATGACAATGTTGTCAGAGCCCCAGCTCTCCCTGGTCCCTATGTACCCACACATAAAACAGACGATGCTTATGCCGTGAAGATGACTGGTCACGGCTGCTGGAAAGGATGCTCAGAGCAGGCCTCTTCAAGGTGGTGGTATTTGAACTAAAGCTTGAATACAGACAGGAAACCAGCCCTGGGTATCCTGGGATAAGACGAGTCCAGGAAACAGAACTTCAAAAGTAAAGGCTCCAAGGAAGGAATGAGGTGAGTTCTAGGCCACACACACAGGCCAGTGAGCTGGCTTTTTGTGAGTGAGCAGAGACTGCTGGAGAAGGGAAGGGTGGGCTAGTAAGGAGCCTGTTGTTCACGGAGAAGGAAGCCTGCTGTAGGGACTGGAGGCAGATTAGTCACTGCAGCCAAATGTGTGCAAGCTGTGGAAAGGTGGTTGAGTATTAGTAAGCAGAAATAGAGAGGATTTGGTCATTTGGGAGATAGTTTGCTGATGGTCTTGAGCTAAAGGCTGAAGAAGATGGGCATCCTGTAGAAGGCACTGGTGTTTCAGGCTTGGTGCAAGACTTGGAAAAGCAGAATTATACCAAATAAATTGGAGAGCGGTGGGAATCCACAGCCCCACTCTTTCATCCTAAGAGAAATGAAGTCCCCCTCCACAGAGACATCCATGATCTAAGTTTCAGAGCCTATGAACATGTTCAGTTACGAGGCAAGGGGGACTTACTTAATGCTGCAGATGAACTTAACGTGGCTAAGAAGCTGTGTGGTGGGCAGGCCACTCTAATGATTGAGATGGGCCTAACAGAACCAAAGGGTCCTTAGCAGAAAAGGGTGAGTCTAGAGAGCGAGGGTCGGAGTGACAGACACATGAATATGTTGTCCAGCTTGCTGATTTTGAAGATATGGGAAGGAGCCATGACCAAAGGAAGCAGGTAACCTAGAGACGGGAAAAGGTGAGAAACTCTGCCCAGCTTCCAGGAGAGAAGTAGCCCTCTCTACACTTTGAGAGCTCAGTTGGAGCCCAATGCCCAGAACTCCAAGCCTATAAACTGTGTTGTTTTAAGTTGCCTAATTTGTAGTAACTTGGTGAAATACTAACACACCACATCATCTCTAGTAATTCAAGAAGTATCTCTGAAAAGCAGCATGGGTTTCAAGACTGGAAGCCCAAGATCAAGCTGTGGCAAGATTGGGCCCTGGGGATGGCCTCTTTCTGTAGGTGGCCATCTTCTCACTGTGCCCTCGTATGTGTTGGGGAAGAGAGAAAAGGATCACTCTCCTATCTCTTCTTCTAAGCATGCAAATCCTGTAAGATCAGGACCTGACCCTAATGACTTCATTCAATCTGAATTATTGCCTTAAAGCTCCTACCTCTGAAGACCGTTGTGTTGGAGATTGGAGTTTTAACATTCAAGTTTGGAAGGGACACTGGCATTCAGTCCATGGGCTGGTGTGGTGGGACTTGAGTCTGTCTGTCTGCAGGGACAGCAGGGGGAGGCTGGCTCATTCTGCATAGCAGAAGGTCTCTCCCTTCCAGGGAACAAATATGGACTCGGCCCAACTTGTAGGTATCCACACCCCACAGCCCCTGAGCCCCTGACACGTTCAGCCGTATCTCCTAACTGGGTGACCACTCCTCCCTACAGCCTTCATTCCTTGTTTCTCAAACCCATTCCAAGCAGACTTGGAGAGCTGGACAAATCACACAGCTTGTGCGGGCACACACAGCACATGGCGGCTGCGTCTGGGGACAGATCGCTCCATCTCCTGTTTCCCAGATAAGTGTGGAAGCCACTGGCTGCTTTCCCCCCACCCCCAGGAGAATGTAGGTGTTTGACCCCATCACCACCCCTCCTTTCCGAGTTGCCAGTGTCTGGATCCTGTGACCTCTGAAAGGGCCTCGAGAAATGCTTGACAAACCTGAATAAAGAATGGATTGGCCCCAAGAGGCAAAAAGGGAGCTATGAAATCAAAATTAATAAGTGTTTGATTACATGTCTACAAAACATGTCAACTAGTCAACTGCCACTTAACTCCTGGTTGTTGCTAAATTAGAATTAATGTGGAATGAGAAAGCAGGGCAGAAAGACTGATAGAATTCTCTGGCTGCATTACGTATGGAAGTCATAAAGTCACCCTGTCCCTCTCCATCTCTGTCTCTGCACCAGAAAGCTTAGGAGCGACAGAAAGATAAAGGGACCACCAGTGAGGGCCCAGCTCCACTCTATCAAACTGAACAACGGTGGGATGGCTAATTAAAAATAACAGCCAAAGCTGAGAATGTTGCTCCGTTGGCAGAATGCTTGTCCAGCACGCATGAAGCCTTAGGTTTGATTCCCAGTACCCCACAAACTGAGTACGGTCATGCACACTCCCAGCTCTTGGAAGATGGAAGTAGGAGGATCAGAAATTCAAGGTCATCCTCAGGTAGGTTGTGAAGTCAGCCTGCGCTAATTGAGATCTTGTCTTGAAAGGAAGGAAGAAAAGAAGGAAGGGAGGGAGGGAGGGAAAAAGTCAGAGCTGCATTTAAGGTTGGCCTTTTGGCAGAGTCGTATTTGAATACCCCTCATTTAGACCCCAGCTTTCCTGGACTCATCTTCACGTGCATGGCTCAGGGAGTGAACAGTTCTGTTCCCTTTGTACCCTCACATTTGACAGAATATCTGGTAGAGATATTTGTTGACTCTGTGTAATAGGAACTGTTCACTTCCTTTCTTATTTGCAACTCACAAAAACATGGGTCACACTCAGGGCAGGTCCCTTTTCAGTTGAGAAAACAGGCTCAAAGAAGCTATTCACGGTGTCCAAGGTGACAGCTACTGAGGCTGGACTGAATCCCAGGTCCTGTCTCTACCTGCTGGTACACTGGTACTTTCTCAGTGTTCCTGGCCTCTCGCTGATGATGGTGATGGCTGGACAGGCTGCTATCACGGGTACTGGCTTTGAGAGACACTCTCATGTTGAGCTCAGTGTCCCTGTGTTGAGCAGGGCAGGGGGCAGCTGCTAGCCTGCTCAAGTACTCTGTGAATTCTTATGAATCTATGTGGAACTAATTAGCTATTATTTCAGCCAATTCATTAGAGTCTCTTTGGAGCAGCCTTCCCTTTTCTGAAGATTGCTTTGGAATTTGGTTGAATGTTGCAGGAGAAATGTGCTTGCGGGCTGCTTTGGGAGCCAGCTTTCTGTTTGTCCCTCCTCTGCCTGCCTCCCTCTTCTGTCACTGAAGCCTTGAGGGTGGGGAGGATGAATGGCAGCAGCCTAGGACTCTGTCTCCAGGTCCAGGTCCTGCTTGTCCTGTCTTCCAAGGTACTAAATCACTCCTGGACCTGTCCTAGGCTGCCACAGCCCGAACTCTAGCATCTAAACGAATGCACCCTGCCCCATCAGGCTTTGGCCTGGGCAGCAAATCCCTTGCTTCACTCCTCAAGCCCGCCCGAGCTTTCATTCATCCATGCTCTGGCTTAGCTTGGCTCTAGCCCTCCCTGTTGGCTCTATCACCCTATCACCCAGTCTCCATCCTGCCGTCTCTTTCAGTTCATGCCCACCATGCCCACCATGCCCTCTAGGCAAAGTCACTACTTCCTGCTGCCACTGTGCCTGCCTTCTCCCTGCCCCCCACTTTCACATCACCACTCCCTGCCTTGCTGGCCAGTTCTAGACACTTTCTGATTAGTCCGAGGGGTGGGAGGTGGGAGGATACCAGGGAGTCCCCTCCTGGCAGATTCTGAGCTCTGCATATGCCTGACCTCACCAAAGCAAAGTGAGAAACCCTTGGCTGCCATACATAGCCTATAGTTCTTCTCAACCTTTTACTGGTCCTAAAGAGTCAGCTTCCCCAAATATGATGTCACCACAGGACACCTTCTGGGACCTCTAGTTTAGTGGCCTCAGCTTGGGACTGAGTCATTGGGCCTTAGGAAGAACACTGCAAATTGAAGGGCTCAAGCCCACGGCCACTCCCCAAGATGGAAGCTGGGACCTGTTGCCCAGCCTCCCTGGGAATTCAGTTGCTGTGGCAATGAGACAAAATCCCATCAGTGCAGAGGGTGGAGTCCTGGGGAGTTCTGGAGGGTAAGACATGTGGTCACTGTGACTCTCTATGCAGGGTCTTTTCTGACCACCTCTCGTGTCAGGAGAGATGGTCATCTGTGATACACCGTGGTGAGAAGAAGACTCTAATAGTGCTGCTGTTCTGAATAAATGTCAGGGGAGTCATCAGGATGGTTTCGCTGCAAATGCAGGGGATCATCTTGGGGATTTGGGGAACCAGTGGGATGTAGAGCACAGAAATAGAAGAGTTATCCCCTAAATCCAAACCCGCAATACCTCAGTCTAGTCAGAGCTTGCCCTTGGCAGTGTTTCCAACACCCTCCATGGGAAAGGCTCCCAGCAGCTGGGGACTGAGGAGTTAGGACGGTGCCCTACCAACCCCACTTCCTTCCCAGGCTGTCCAGGGCTGTCATTCACAAGTGCTCAGAGGCCATTTCTAGTCCCCGACATGACACTTCTTAGGCAAATGAGCTCCCTGGATTCATGGCTAGCTGCACAAAGGAGGGCTTCCCTCTTTGCCTCGAGGAATCCCCTCATGCTAGCATTTTGGGATTTGGCGAATCACTTCAAGCTTCATGATATCATTCAACTTAACTTCAAGATGAATATTCCAAAGTGCCTACTGCATTCCAAGTAACGCTAAGGTGCGATCTAACTTTCCTGTGAGGTCACACTTACCACCTTCATTTCAAAGACAAGGAAACCAACTCAGAGAAGGGATTTGGCTTGTCCATGGTAGAGTTGGGACTTGAATCCACATCTGAGGATATGTTCAGCCTTCCCTCAGGACAACCCAGCTACACCCCAGCCTATGGGTCCTGCAAAGTCAAATACAAATAAAAAACAAGAGACTGAGTTCCTAGTGCTGAAAATACAGGATGAGATCCTGTCTTCATTTTTATTTAAAACTCTTTATCTACTATTTATTTACAAATTTAAATTGTGTGTATATATATGTGGGGGAGTGTGTATGTTCCTGTTTATGTTTATGTGTTCACGCATGGTTGTATATGTGTGTTTTGGGGCCAAGGGCAAACCTTAGGCATTGTTCCTCAGGGGCCCTCTACCGTGTTTTTTTGAGATAGGATCTCGTGGTTCTGGCCTCAGAGCTCTAGAGATCCTCCTGCCTCTGTCTCCAGAGCATGGAATTACAAGCCTGAGCTCCAGGTCTTTTATGTGGGCGCTGGGGGTTGAACACAGACTCTCATGCTTGTGTGGCAAACACTTTGTTGATGGTTCATCTCCCCACTCTCTCTTTGCCATTTAAAAATGTCTGTCAGTCTTTACAGTGGTAAAATAAGCCTCTTGCTAGTCTTGAAACTGAGGACTGGGCTGGTGAAATGGCTCAGTGGATAGTAAAGGCACGTGCTGCCAAGCCCAAGGATCTGAGTTCGAGTCCCAGAATCCACATGGTAGAAGGGAAGAACTGACTCCTGCAAACTGTCTTCTGGTCCCTACGTATGCCTGCCTTCCAAAATACATACACAAATGTAAACACAAAACCCCCAAGAACTATTTCAGGACCCTAGAACCAGGAAAAGGAGCAGGCTTCACCTCCCAGATCCTGTGGATCACAGTGAGGGGGTAGCTAGCTTCAGGAGTGTGCCAAGCTCCAATTTGTTAAACTACAACTTGTTGTTGTAAAGATAAGGTTCCTTTTCCCTCTGGATAAAGCCAGCTCACAGACAATTCTCTGCTAAAGGAAAGGTGAGCTGTGTGCTGCCAATGTTGCTACCGAGTCCTCTTCCGGGGGGCTAGTTGTTGTTGGTTCTGAAAACACAGGCAGAGTTTCTGCATGGCTGTGCAGGGGGTGAGATTGCCTTCTGTCTTTGTGATCTGAGCACAGAGCCTGTGATACGCATCACCTTCTGCTTTAATGCCTTCTCAGTAAGAGTTGTCTGTCTCTGCGACTGACCTTTGTAGGGAGCTTTTCTACAGTGGGAGGTTGTGCTTTTAAATTCTATTTCCCCAGCCATCCTCTTGCCTTGACTTCTACCCATATATTTCCAGTCTTCTTAACCTGTCTTTTCCCCCTTCCTTCTAAGGCCCTAGCTGCTGCTTGGCTTTGGCCCCTGTTATCATAGAGTGTGGCTTCTGCTATGAATTAAGCCTTGCTGGTGCACTGTGTTGGGAGACCAAAGACCACACTGTATGAGCAGATCCCTGCAGACCTCCTCAGCTAACTTTTGGCCCATGTGCTATTTTAGGGAAGGGGTTGAGACAAGGTTTCATGTAGCCTAGGCTGGGATGTTTTTGAACTCCCAACTCTCCTGTCTCCACTCCTCAAATACTGTGATTATAGGCATGTGCTAACACATTTGACCTTCATTCCTGTTAGGGTTTTTTGGCAGAAGAGTATCTTGGTATGTCGGGGCCAAGGGATGACACAAAGTCACACCTTGCAACAGATCTCATGGGAGAGATTTATTAGGGTGTGTGTGTAAAAGGCCACCCCTGAATGGGGCAACATGAGAGGGAAAAGAAGAGAGAGAGAGAGAGAGAGAGAGAGAGAGAGAGAGAGAGAGAGAGAGAGAGAGGGAGGGAGAGAGAGAGGTGGTAGGGGCTTTTTAAAGAGTATGTGACTTATAAACAGTGAAAATGTGTGGCATTTGGTGGCTGGTGATGATGTGGCTGCTGGCACCAAGTCGCTGAAGGCAGACTGGGGGAGCATCTGGTTCTTAACAATCCCCTCCCACCACCCCCCAAAAAGATTTATTACTTTTTTTATTTTATATGTGTGACTGTTTTGCCTGTGTGTATGTATGTGCACCACGTGTGTGCCTGGTGCTCACAGAGGTCAGAAGAGGGCACTGGATCCCTAGAACTGGACTTAAGGAGAATTGTGATCTACTACGTGGATGTGGATGCTGGGAACAGGACCCAGGCCCTCTCTGAGAGCAGCCAGGTGCTCTTACCCACTAAGCCATTGCTCCTGGTTTACCTGTTAAAAGCTAAGACTCACAACCAAAAAAAAAGCCTTCATCCGCTTTTTAATTGATTTTTATTTATTTGTTCTTTTTGAGACAGAGTCCCACTGTGTAGCTCTAGTTGTCCTGGAATTCTCCATGGAAACCAAGCTGGCCTCCATCAAACCCACAGAGATTCACCTGCCTCTGCCTCCTGAATACTGGAATTAAAGGCGTGCGCCGCCATACCCAGCCCCTCATTCACTTACTTTTAATGTTGATCTCAGCAGGCCAGCTCTAGTTCACTAGCTCTCCTCTGAGGCTGTTCAAAGGGCTCCAGGGTTCTATGCACCCTCATTCTAACATCCCTTGTTATCTTCCAGTGAACTTCCCATCCCAGATCAACAGGCCATTCCATGACACGTTCACTGGACATGGCTTTGCTCACTGTAAGGGCAAAGTCTAGCTATCCTTTAAAAGCCAGCCACCAAACTGGGAGTTTAGGCTCACTCTATTGCCTGGGTCCTAGCCGTATAATCTCAAGGTTTCCTCTGCGTGGTGTCTCCCTGCCAGGGCTGTGACACACTCTCTATAAGACATGAAGAAAGATGACCCGATTCATCTTTTTTCACTCCACCTGTGCCAAATCCAAGTAGCATAGGCTGATGGAATGACTAGGCTGGACCAGCCTGGGACAGGTGGGGTGTGAGCATCTCAGGTCTAGGACTCAGAAGGCCAGAGTTTCCTACATGGGAGGAGCTGTGAGCCTTTCCCATCTTCTTTCACAGCAGTTTGAGAGTGTGCGACCCTTTCTCAGTTAATCAACGGGTAGCAATGTAGCTGTCCCAACTGGACCACCCAGTGCAGGAGCCTTTGGTTCTCAGCTTTCTCTCCAGAGTAATAAGCAGTCTTTACCAGGTGCCTCTTGCAGCCTCCCGTGCCGGCAGGTTATTTATATGCAAATTTGTCTGTCTGAGGCTACGGAGGCTCATAAACATGATAACAGCAGCTTCAGTAGGAGCTGGGACGGGATGGAGGGTGGGGAGAGGCCCTCTAGCTTCTGTGGGAGAAGTTAATATGGGATTAGCCACAACCAATTAGATGGTATCAAACCCAAAGGGATCCAGCAGCTTAGCTAAACTGAAGATGGGGCTGAGGGTAGAGGGAGGCTGTGGCTGCTAGGAGGATCTGAGTGTCGGCAAACCCTCCCCAGAAGCCAGGCTTGGTGCAGGTTCCCGTCCAACCCCCGAAAAGGGTGTAAATGAGGGCTTAGTTGTGGCTCAGTGGTAGATTACTCAGTAGTATCTAGCATGCATGAGGTCCTGGGTTTGATTCCCAGCACTTCAACAGTATGTGTGTGTGTGTGTGTGTGTGTGTGTGTGTGTGTGTGTGTGTGTGTAGGGAGAGGTAGCTGGCAGTAATAGATATAAAAGAATTTTGCTCAGTTGGGCAACAATACTGTGTACCTCATGCATACACATTGATTCCTCTGGCCAGCACTCAGAGCCAGCACAATCCTTTTGGTAATTTTTTTAAATATTAAATTTTATTCAGTGTGTGTGTGTGTGTGTGTGTGTGTGTGTGTGTGTTAGGGTGGGGTCACACACTACTAGGGCACACGTGTGGAAGTCGGAGGAGAACTTACCAGAGTCGGTCCTCTCCACCATTTGGGATCCTGGGATTAAACTCAGGTCAACCGGCTTGGGACTAAGTACCTTTATCACTGAGCCATGTGGCTGGCCTTTCCATCTCCTTCTTTACCATTAACTGCTACCCCTCCTCCCCATGTATCACATGCCCTGGAAGGCCTTGCTGAGCTGGTCACTACACTGGGTTCCCACTGGATTCTACACAGGACCCCTGAGTGACACTCACTATTGATGCCTGTCCGCGGTTAGCCTCTGCAGGTGTGAACATGGCAGCAATTGTGTTTGACTCCCAGGGGCACAGTAGATTAGCAAATAGTTTTTGAGAGAATGGGAGGAAAATATAAAGTGAGCCAAAGATGTTGAGCTTAATTCTTATTATCTATGACTTTTATGATGTTGGAAAGGTCAAGCTTCAAGACTCAGCTCCCTTATCTGAAAATGGGGACATCAAACCCTCAACTGATGACTCCGGTGCTGCTATAGTAAATCCTGTTCCCTGGCAGTTAAGTCGGCTGCAGTCTCTTGCTGTTGGGACCATGTGAGGCCGGGACACACGCAGACACAAATTTCTTAAGTAAGACAGTGTTCTCACATCATCTTTCAGGAAAAGCCTGCACAGACCAGCCCAGGCTAGCCTGAAACCAGCTTGTCAAGAATGGACAAGCGCAGAAGAAGCCAGCAGGCTGTTCAATGACGTTTGTTTCTGTGACTCGATACCTCACAAGCAATTCACAGAAGGAAGCGTTCATTTGAGTTTGGGGATTGAGGGATAGAGTCCATCATGGCTGGGAGGGTACAGAGACCAGGACACGAGGCGGCAGGCATCGCATTCAGGAAGCAGAGGGAAGTCAGTGCTGGTGCTCAGCTTGCTTTCTCCTTTGTTGGCTTGTTCATTTTGGTTTGGTTTTTATTTAGTCTTGGACTCCAGCCTATATCATGGCGCCACTCACAGTCAAGGTGAGTCTTCCCTTCCCAGTTAAATCTTTCAGGGAACACCCTCAAAGACTGGCTCAGAGATGCGTCTCCCAGGTGATTCCAAACCCAGGCGAACTGACAATGAGCGTTAACCATCCCAGGCTCTTCTGGTGTCACATGTTCAAAGTCCTGCGTGTAGAACATAATCCCCTGAAAAGAACCATGTGTTTATGTAAAGTCGTGGACAAAAGAACCCACCTGTCCTCTTGCCTTCCAACAACCTTCTCCACCATGTACATTTTCTCAGTACTATTTGATCTGAATTCATGCATGATCGTAGCTTCTGGCCTTCTTGCTGGTTGACCTCACAACTCTTTTTTTATTTCCCCCCAAAAGCTCCTGTCACAGTACTGACTTCTATGCATGTGGTATATTAAGTCCCTGTGGAATATCACCATGAACTTCCTCTCTTCCAACCTGTCTAGGGTACTAGTCTGCCAGGATTTTGTCTCTCAGGACAGTTGACCCCGAGGGGGGATTCATCAGGAATGAACCATCTGGGGCATCATGGAGAGCTCCAGGTAAAGCAGAATTGGTTGCAGAGGAGGGAAGGAAGAACTGAGGCCCACAAAGCGCTGATGTAACCTTCGAGCATTCCTAGGGGGCAGCAGGAGCATTAGTGAGACGCAGAAGAGCAAGGGTTGCAAGCAAGGAGTCAGTCTGTACATCTGCTTCCTAGGCCAGTCAGGAAGGGGGAAGCAGTAGAGGCTGTGTGCCCTTGGCCTTGCCAGGTAGCTACCCCCACCCACCAGGGGAGACCAAGGTAAGGAAGAGGGGACAATTGACCACAGCTGCTGTTCTTGGCTGACTGACAACACTACCAGACCCTCCCCTGATGACCTGTAGGGTGTCCAAGCATTTCTGCATGGGGTTGCAGGTTCCCGCATGTTGCATTGTCACAGTTATGTTGAGACAATGCATCCTGCAGAGTTTCAGAGAGCACAGGCAGCAAAGAATAGTCCAGAGCTTTAGGTCCATAGTACTTTACTTTTCTAAGGGAGACAAGCAGGGCTGAGAGCCACGGGATGGGCTCCATTTCCCAGTGCACGGAGGCCTAAGCAGGCCTCCTGACTCCACACTGCAGGTCATGCTGCTGGTTTTATCTTTGCAGAGGGGTCGTCTTCCTTCTGCACCCTCCTGGGACATGCTCTCACTGGTCACTAGCCAGGCAGGAGACACCAATAAGAATTTAGTAGCATGGGACCCTTGGGGTTTCCTCTCTCCCCTAAGAATAATTCATGGGTAAGTTACTAGAAGGGAATAATTCTCAGCTTTGGGGTTATAGCCGTTTCCTACTTGGACCTGTGCAATTCTCTCCTGACCCAACACTAGTGCCATTTCTCCCATAAAAGCCTGGAAGCCTGGGCCTGTCTTTACCTGCATTCGTTACTTTCCTCATGGGATCAAATGCCTGAAAGAGGTGACGGGAGGAAGGCAGAGTTCATTTTAGCTCACCGCTTGAGAGGAGACAGTCCATCACGGCAGAGATGGCCTGGCAGCAAGTACTCAGGAGGCAGCTGGTCACAGTGCATCTGCATCCAGGAAGCAGGGCACGAACAGGAAGTGGGGCTGGGCCATGAAACCTCTAGGCCCCTCTCAAGTGACCTACCTCCTCCATTGAGGCTCCACCTCCTAACTGGTCTAAAACCTTCCCAACAGCACCACCTACTGGAGACCAAGTGTTCCAACTCATGGACCTATGGGGGACATGTCACATCCAAACCCCATCATTTTGTAACCAATGGTGATGATCCTGAGTTTACCCTATCCTGTGGTTTTCCATGTCCCCTAAGTTCTCTGAGAGCTTTTAATCCCCTTCTTAATTCCTAACCCCAATGCGCCAAGCTTTCTAAAACAGGAGGAAGGTCTTGGCAGCTCCCTTTCTGCCCCAGAACACAGAGACATTGTTGCTGTGGATAAGCAAAGCCTCTGATTCCCCCCTCCCCCCCGGCAGGAGTGAGGAGGAGGAGGGGTGGGAATAGCTTTCATTCTTTCCCAGGAACTTACAAGGGAGAAGGCAAGCCATGGCTAGCCTCTCCTCACAGGCTGTTCCTCCAAGAGGTGTTGTTACTTAGCCTTCTGCCACATTTCCAAGACAAATCCCATCATGCCTCTTCCTCACTAACCATCTTTCCATGGCTCCCTATTGTACTCTGGATAAAACCCAAGCTCCAGGCCACATATGGCATCAGCATATGGCAAGGACTTACCTTCTGCAGCTTTGGGACTGCTCTTCTCCCTTCTTCCTGCTGTGTCCAGAAGAATCTAGAATTTAGTCACATGGTTGATCCTGGTCACGCAGAATGCTTCATGTCACTTAGTATATTGTATGTGCATTTCCTTCCGCCCCAAATACCTTCTACCCTTTGCTTTCATTTAAGATTGGGAGGTTAATCTGGGCAGTAGTGGTGCATGCCTTTAATCTCAGCACTCCAGAGGCAGAGGCAGGTGGATCTCTGAGTTCGAGGCCAGTCTTGTCTGCAGAGTGAGTTCCAGGACAGCCAGGACTGTTATATAGAGAAACCCTTCCTCAAAAAAATAAAAAAATAAAAAAATTGGGGAGGGTAGAGCTGGTGTTTGTTGGGTGCTCAGTGAGTGTTAATCCAGCCTCACTCTCTGAGATGCCCGCAGCATCTAGAAGGGTCCTATGGAAGCATGAAAGCATGCAGGGCACCATAGTACAGCTTTATCCTTGACATTTTTCAGTTCTATTTTGCTCACATCAGAACTTGCTCATCTCTTTTTGTGAGCATCACAGTTTCCCATGTTATCTTTAAAATATTTTGATGGAAAAGGTGTCACTCTAGAAGCAGTTGGAGCTAGCAGCCTGAGCTCTTAGTAAAGAGGTGATTGACACTTTCCTTTTGGGTCTCAGGGACACCCACCATCTAAGGCCAGCAGCCTGTCTTGACCTCTGAGGAAGACCCCCCAGTTTCCAGGATCACATTAAGGCTCCAGGCCTTGGAGAATATCAGACTTCCAAACATGGCCCAGGGAGCCACTGGTGGCTTAGCACAAGCCGGGTGTCCAGGAGTGGAGCTAGTGAGTAGTCCCCCCAATTTTTTTTAACCATGCTTACCCTGCAATTTAATTCCCACTCAACCCAGAAGGGGCTGAGGAGCTGATCCCCACCCCTCCTGGGAGGGCTTCTGGCAGGCCTGTTACAGGAGGGACGCACATGAGGAAGTCAGAGGACATCTTGAGAAGACTGGTTCTCTGCTTCGACCAGGTGGGTCCCAGGGATGGAACTCTGGTTGTCCAGGCTTGGGAGTCAGGACTTTTACCTGCCAAGCCATCTGACTGAGGCCCCCATGACTCCTTTCCTGACCATGTGAAACAAGAGATGGGCAAGCAAAAAGGCAATTGCCATTTCTGGGGGCAACTCTGGTTCCTGTGACCTCCAGCACGTCTGAGTTCTGGTGCTGTGTGTGTGTGTGTGTGTGTGTGTGTGTGTGTGTGTGTGTGTGCGTGCACATGTGTATGTGTTGGGGGGTGCCTTGGAGATGAACTGCATGGTGGCTCTGATGTGCCCTGCTTCCATGCCTGTTGACAGCCCTTGCTGGGGGCACACCAGGGAGGTTGTCACTATATGGGAAGAAGCGGGTCCCCTTGTCCTCACTGACAGCCTGTCCCCACGGCACTACTGTGGAGTCAGCGTGGCTGGTCAGAGGTCTCTGGGCCAGCATGCAGTCATGAACACAGTCTGGCGCTGCTGGGTCAGGGAGTCAACTCTGAATCTGAGAGTCTGTGCAGTGGAGGAGCGAGAATCGAGGCATCCAAGAGAAGGCATCTCAGAGAAGCCGTCACTCATACGTATCCACATCAGAACCTTAGCGATCTCCATGGTGCTCCACCCTCTCAGCTTCTAAGACTCAGATCCTTGGAGCTCATTTCTCCTCCCTCTCTTCCAAATCTCCATATCTAATTGGTCACTGAGTCTGTTTCTTCTATTCAATGTCTGTGTTTGAGGCAGTTTCCGTTCTACCCAGTCCGTCTGGGTTTCTAGTTTATCTGGTCTCCTTACTCTGTCTCCCTAACACCAGGAGCTCCCCCTATTCCCAAGGCCTCCGTGGAGTCAAGTGTGCTGCCGAACCCCTTCTCATGTCCCTGTCTTCCTTTGTCACCTCGGCTGCCCTCACAGTGACCTTCACACTGGCCAGCCCACACCCCCTTTCAGAGCTTACCCTCCAGGACAGTTCCTGAAACCATCTCAGCTCCACATTTCCCAGGACAGCCACATTTCCCAGGACATTCTCCTGTGCCTGCAGGGCACCTGCTCTGTTCCCTGATCAATTCTGCCTCTTTGCTTCCTGCCCAGCCCTTAAGCACCGGGGTCTCTAGTTTCCTGTCCTTGGAGCTTTATTCTCCCTATACATATCTCTCTTTGAGTGATCTTGTTGTTGATAGATAAATCTACATCTTCAGTCTAGACCAGTGGTCTCCTTGGAGCTGGTGTAGGTGATCTTCTGAGGTCCAAGAATAAAGTACTGTATTTATTTTTATCTAAAAAGTTAAAAAAGGATGCCTTCCTAAATATTTAATGTACATGTTGTCATCCACAGTAGTTATGAGAAAGCACAGAGATATTGGAGGGTATGTGCTCAAAATGTTTTTCCGACAGGGACCGTGGCAGAGACTCCTTGGTTGTCTTGGAATGGCCATTCTCTCCACGTATCTCTCATCATAATAGAAATAGTGTGCCTCACTGCCTGGGACAATGACCATTTTACCCTGTCTGTTTTTTGTTACCAGAAATTTGGGGGAGTTGTACCCGTTGATCCTGGGGAAACTGGGATTCCCCTCTCGGTATTCACAGTTACATTAACAAAAGAATTTAAGAACGGAAGAATTTAAGAATGGAAGCTCCAGGGCAGGCAAGCTGTAAATCTCAGAAGATGACTAGAGAAAGAGAATGAAGAAGAGAAGGGGGTGCAGGGTATGGGGTGTGGGGGTGCGGGGTGTGGGGTTGTGGGGTGTGGCGGATGGGGGGCGCTGCTGTTTGAGTTAAGCCAGCGGAGATCAGCCAGCCGCATGGAGGATATGCAAAGCACATGGAAAGGAGGGGAGAGAGAGTATGTAAAGAGTTAGCACCGGAGAAAGCATGCTTAGAGCACACACAGAAGAAGAGGAACTATGCACTCTCCCAGCGCTTCAGAGAAGCAGGCCGACTCCTGTAAGCTACCGTGTTAGCGGGCAGGGATTCGAGGAAGAAAAGTACATGAACTCATTAAAGGGAAAGCTATTCCTCCCATCTCACCTCTCAGAAGGAGAACCTGCCTTCCTCGGGGTGGTCCCACCTTCCTGAAGGGCGGTGGTTCCTTGGTGAGATCACTGACTCTGCCCATCTCGAATGTTAGGTCTCCACCTAGGCCGGAGGTTCTGTGCTCTTCCCAGAAGGAACTAGTTTTCCCTTAATGAGCCTTTGCTGCTGCGATGATGTCACTTTCTGCGAAATGCGCCATCTTGACCCACTTCCAGGATGTGAGCGGAAATGGTGGGCCTATGCCCTTCCTAACGGGAGGGCTTGCCTTCCTCTTCCCCAGGCATCCTTTCTCCTGACATCCTAGAACTGCAGAAAGTCACACTGCCCCGTGAGCTTATGTGCTTGTGCTATGAGAAGGAAACCTTGCCTTGTGTAAGACACTGCTATTTGGGAGTTTTGTGATGGCAACTGAATCCGTATCCCATCAGAGACATGGGAAATACCTTGGTCTAGATTTCCCTTCCAAGCTCCCTCCCTTTATACACTCCTGGCGCCTGGAAGTCTCCACCCCTGGTGTCCTAAACACAGGATGTCAGAGGCAGAGCCCCCGTTCAGCTCTCTATGCCTGCTGTTATGGTTGCTGTATCATTTCTACTGCCTATATGCTGGGGACTCCTGCTGAGATGATGCTTGGTGAGTAGGCTGGGGCCTGCAGGTATTAATCTTTGTGCCCATGCCTGAGAAGAGGTAACCAGTGCATTGGGGTGAGGCATGGGATAGCGACTGTGAAGTCCTCTGACAATCTCTGGAGCTATTTTGGGGCTCTAATGGGGGCATTTTCCAGGGTATTGGACTATCGTCATTGAAGAAGCTGTCCAGGGAGACTGTGGACACAATGGAGTCACACAATGGAGTCATCTCAGTCCTGGTAACTGGCAATGCATGGCTGTTCTCCCTCTTTTGGGCAGAGGCCTTCCTGCTCTGGTGTTTGAAGACAGGTCATAGGGACCACCAGGAGAGGACATCTTTGGAGTGATGTTGTGAAATGCTGTCCCCTGGGCATGGCATGGCCATTGCCCCCTTGAACTGCCAGGTAGTTGTGATTTAGGCCATCTTCACATGGTGGAGCCCATTAATTTTATGACTTTCCATCATGGAGCAGGGAAAGGGCTTGAGACCCCACTTTTTCCTAAGGATTTGCAAAGTTACTAGGAGACACATCTCATGAGCCCCCACCTCTCTCCAAGATTTATAGGCATCAACAGTTACTGGAGGAGAGGTCTCTTGAGGCCATGTTCCACCTAAGATTTATAGGCAGTTGCTAGGGAGACCACGTCTCTCCCCAGTAAGTCTAAACAGTTAATAGGTGATATGCAGGAGAGACATCTCCTTCATGGGGTAGTCTCCTGTATACTGCCCACGCTCTTGTTAATGACCCCTGGCCAACACTCCTGTACGTAACCCCTCACCTGTGATCCTGTAAGGAATTCTAGTTCAGCTCACTGGTTCACCACACCTGGTGCATCTTGGCTTTGTTTCTGCCCTTGGTACGCTGTCTGAGGCAAGCAGACATTTGTTTACATTTCAGAAACAGTTTATACAATAAGTGGACATGGAATGTGACCTGTGAAGTGTCCTGTGTCCTATAGGAAGGAAGCTATAACAGCACACAGGACAAGGCACCCCCCAGCCTCTTCGCCAGAGGATATCAGCTTCTGTCCCACTCATGGGGCATGGGCAGAAGTGACATGTCCCCCTCTAGGCCCTACCCATTCTCATCTCATTCCACCTGTACATCCCCCCTTTCCAAGGACGTCTAGATGATCCTGGAGTGACGGTAAAGCCTCAGGATGGGGCAGCATCGGTCCCTAAGGCTGCTGAGAGGATCCTGGAGAAACACCCCAGACCCATGGTGAACAGACATGGTGATTTGGGGAATGTTTGTTACAGCAGCTGTCAGTCTCACCCTAACTAACAGTTTCTAGTGACTTTGTGAGTGGAGACAAGGGCGAAAGTTAGAGAAAAGAGAAGGAATGGGGACATTGTGATGGCTGGAGTTGGCAGACACGTGTCCCAGTTGGAGACTTTTAGGAGGTAAGATCTCATTAACCCCTATGTCTCAAAATCTTTTTCTATATAAAGGGTTTTATCTTTTCTCTTTTTAGCTCCAAAAGGGCCTTGTATAGATACTGATAAAATAAACCCAGATCTCTTACTCAAGTGTAAAATTCACACATACGTATGTATACACACACATTTACACCTTAAAATTTCACTAATTGATCTAATCTCCTAGAAACTTGTATTATGAAGTTGTAAATCACATAAGCTTTTTGAGAAGTTACGCTTGTTATTTTGTGATAATTGTAGATTCACTTACAGTTGTAGGAAATAATATAGATGGATCTCATTCCATGTCCCTTTTTTCTAGGGCCCCAGAAAAAAAGTTAAGACTACATTCACACAAAAATCTGAATATAGTTTTAGCAGCCTTTTTATAGCACCCTCAAGCTAGAAACAACACAGATACCCTTCTGCCAAAGAAAGGCCCCTGAAGGTAACATCATGCAGAACCATACTACAGTATCTCAATAAGGATATTGGCATAAGGACAGTCAGGACACATCCCATTCTCCATGATCACAACTATCCCCCATGTTGCCTTCGTATCATATTTACTGTTTTCCTGTGTCCACCATTTTAACCCGTTTTTCATTTCAACAATGTCACGTGACTAGAAGCATGCTGTGCCACTCTTGGGCAAGTGGTCTTGAGTGTATAAGAAAGTGATCTGAGCAAGCTAGGAGGAGCAACCCAGGAACCACGCAGTATTCATCCACAGTCTCTGCGTCAGTTCTTGCCTCCGGGTTCCTGCCTTGAGTTCTTGCCCTGACTTCCTTCAGGGATGAACAATAACTGGTAAGCTGGAATAAATCCTTTATTCCCCAAGTTGCTTTTGGTCATGTTATTTATCACAGCAACAGAAAACAAACTAGGTCTATCCATCTATCTATCTATCTATCTATCTATCTATCTATCTATCTGTCTGTCTGTCTGTCTGTCTGTCTGTCTGTCTATCTATCTATCATCTATCTATCTATCTATCTATCTATCTATCTATCTATCTATCTACCATCTTTTATAATTTTGAGACAATTTCTTATGTAGCCTAGGCTGACCTTTGAACTTCTGATCCTCCTGCCTCTACCTCCCACATACTGGGATTCCTGACATGTCCCACCATGCCCAGACTATAATTTACTTTATATATTTGTGAGTTCTGCTTGCTAATATTTTATTGAGGATTTCTTACATCTGTATTCATGAGGGATATTGATCTCTAGTGTGCTATTCTTTGTCCTATCTTTGTCTCATTTGTGTATTAGGATAATACTAGCTTCAAAAATAATTTGGCATTCCTTCCTCGTCTACTTTCCGGCAGAGATTGTATAGAGCTGGTGTTAACTCTTATTTAAACATTTAATAGAATTATCCAGTGAAGCCATCTGTGCCCAGAGAGTTCTTTTTTGAGGGAAGTTTTAAAATTATGAATTCAATTTCCTTAATAGTTATAGGAATTATTCAAATGAAATTCTACTTCATATTGGGTGCATTGCAGTGACTTATGTTTTCCATGAAATTGGATCATTCTGTCTGAGTTGCTAACCTGAAGTGTACAGAGTTGCTTGGAGTCTCCCCTGCACCCTGCAACCTCACTCCCTGGTTGTCATTTTGATGATGTCTGTGGGGTCTCTACTGATGTCTCCTCCTTCCATTCCTGTTACTGGAAATTCAGTTCTCTCTCTTCTCCCCCATCCCCCCACCATGTCTTTATCAGTCTTGCTAGAATTGTGTCAATTTCATTGATTTTTTTTTTCAGAATTTCTCTTTCTTTTTAGTGATCTTAATTCTGTTGTCTTGGCATTAGCTACTTTCTCTTCTTGCTTTGGGTTTATTTTGTTTTTCTTTTTCCAGATTATTATCACTTAAACTTCTTAATGAATGGGTTGAATGCGCGCACATACAGGCATACACGCATGTGGCATGTGTAGAGGTCAGAGGACAACTCTTTGAGCTGACTCTCTCCTGCCATTTTGTGGGACCTGGGAACTGAATTCAGGTTGGTAGTCCTGTATGTAAGCGCGTTGACCTGCTGTTTTAGTTACTGTTTCTATTGCTGTGAAGAGACACCATGATCAAGGAAACTTATAAAAGAAAGCATTTAATTGGGGCCTACTTACAGTTCCAGAGGGTGGGCCCATGACTCTCATGGTGGTTAGCATGGCAGCAAGCAGGCAGGCTGCTGGAGCAGTAGCTGAGAACTTAGAGTTTATCTGCAAGATGGAAGCAGAGAGACAGCAGAAAGGCTTGGCCTGGCTTGGGCTTTGAAACCTCAAAGTCTCCCTGTCCCTCTCAGTGACAAACCTCCTCCATCGAGGCCACACCTCCTAATCCTCCTCAATAGCAACCCACGGGGGACCAAACATTCAAAGTTATGAGCCATGGCAGCCATTCTCCCTCAAACCACCACACCTACCAAAACGTCTTTTTCCAGGCTCTTGAGGTAGCGTTTATAATACTCATTTGAAACCACCCCCAGCCTGGATCTTGCTTTGCGGGCCCACTGATCTCTAAGTTACAGTCCTCCTGCCTCAGTCTGTAGAGTTCTATGTTTGCTGTATACGCTGCCACAGCCAGCATCCCGTTTTTCTAACATACACTCTGCTTTTAGAGCTATAAATGTTCTTCTCTGTGTTACTTCAGCTGCTTTCCACAAATGATACGCTTCACAGCTACATGTCACCTTAAGGACATTTCCGTCAATGGCAGACTGCCTTTCGGTAGTGGTTCTGTAAGGTTATATTGCAAGTTATGTCATAGCTGTTTATTTTTGTCTAAGTACACTCGATGATGATCACACTACGGCAAAATTGCACAATAACACACTTTTCAGAATGTGTCTCCATTATTAAGCCATGCGTGATTAGATTTTCTCCCCTCCTTCTGTAACTCTGAGGACATGAATGATCCCCCAAGCTTGGTTCAGTTTTTATTCCCGCCCATTTTCTCCTGTTGTTCACAGTGGGTAATTTCTATGTTCTATTTTAGCCCCTCATTCTTCCCTCTGTCCCCTCATTCTGCTCTTGGATTCAGCCACTGAGATTAAAATTTGATGGCCGCGTGTTTCTGTTCAAACATTTCCATTGGTTCTTCTTAACAGCCCCTTTCTCTTTGCCTTAGTTTTCTCCTTTTTCCTTATTTGTTTTAAGCATGCCCATACTTGTTTATTCAAAAACAAAAACAAAAACATGGCCATAGCACTGGAAAAATGACGTAGTTGGTAAACTGCCTACTGTGTAACCATGGAGATGGGATCTCCAACACCCACATAAAAAGTCAAGTGTGGTAATGCATGTATGTAAGCCTAGCACTGAGCTTCAGAGATAGATGGGTCTTGGGAGCTCACTGGCCAGCCAGTCCAGCTGAAATAGTTCAATGAGAGACTCTCAAAAAATAAGATGGAGATGGAACCACCTGTACCTGTACAAACAAACACACCCATACACACACCTGCACATACCCCCCCACACCTGCACATACCTGTACACACACCTGTGAATACCTGCGCACGCACACACACACACACACACACACACACACACACTTCTGCTACAAATCATGGCTACCTGAAAATCTTGGTCAGATAATCTTAACTTCTGTGTTGGTGTTGGGATCCATTGATGATCTTTTCTAATTCAGGCCAATAGCATCCTGGTTCTTGGTCCAACGTGAAACCTGGATATCACATTAGAAAATTCTGGATCCCATCAAAATCGTCTGCTTCTCTGTTGTTACTGCCGGGTGGAGGTAGATGCTAGGTTCCCCAGTCAGTCTTCAGGGAGTGATGTGGGTGGGTGGGGCAGGGACAGAAAGCTCCTTGTGTCCACAAGACCTCTACTGATACTGCAGTAGGGATGGCCTTGTCACTAGAAAGCAAAGGTCAGTGTCTTGCCTCGCCACTGAACCTCTCCTGGCCGTGCCACGGAGAGGACAGAGAGACAATGTCGGATGGAGGTCACACTCGGTGACGGTGGGGGGCTTCCCACCAGCTGGCAGGTGTCCTCTCCCTACTCTGTTTTCTCTGATCAACCTCAGCAGGGTGTTGGGGTGCTTGGTGCAGCCCCACAAGCTTAGAAGTTGGGGTTCCTCACTTAGCCTTTGCTGGCATAAGTGACCAGGCGACAGTGGGGACCGGGCAGATGGCAGGGGGAACATTTTATTTTCTATGATGTTTGACTTCATTGGAAATGCTGTCTGTCTTACTGGAGAGAGCAAATTTTGGTTAGAATTTTTCTTTCCTTGTGGCTGTTTCTGTTTTACAAGTTACCAATTTCTTTGCATCGAGTCTGGAATCCATGAGGCAAATGCAAAACCCAGGGAACTCCCTACCTTGCATTGCTCAAGTCCTGAGGTCCCTAGAGGGCCTGTCTCTTTTCCACCTTTTGAAGACTTCTTACATGTGTTTTACGGTCAGGTCTGGGTGTTCCAGTTGTTCTGCGTGAGACAATAGGAGGAAAGTCCATCTACTCCATTTTCTAGCAGCAAAAGCTTCCCCATTGTATTTTTAACAGCTTAATTGGGGTATAATTCTCTTGCCAAACAATCTGCACAGAGTGTATAATTCAGTGGGTTTTTGTGTATTCTTAGAGTTGTACAACCACCACTACAACCAATTTTAGACTATTTTTGTAACTCCCGGAAGATATCTTCTACCCCACTCTCCACTGAGGCTCTTAGCTCAGGTAACCGCTAATCTACTTCCTGTTTCTACGAATTTGTAGATTCTGGAAATTTCATTTAAGTGGACTCTTTGAACACATAATTTGCTCTGTGTCATAGAACGTATTGGCTATTTCTTCCATTCTTTCTTTCTATCTTGAGGTCACAGAGAGTGAACGTAGGACCTTGTATCAAGTACTCTCCTGATGAACTATGTCCCCAGCCTCCTTTTGTTTTTAATTTAGACACAAGCTCTTCCTAAATTGCTTAGATTGTCCTTGATTTCACCCTGTAGCCCAGACAGGCCTCGAACTTGCAATTCTTCTGAGTAGCTGGTTTACAGGCCTGCATCTCCAGTCCCGGCTCCTGCCTCATTTCTTTTCCTCTCTGAACAGCAATATTCCATAGGAAGGATTTATCATATTTCGCTCATCCACACACTGACTGATGAATGGAGAGATGCCTGGACTGCTCACACATTTTGGCTACAATGAATAATGCTGCTACGAACACTCCTGTGAAAGGTATTTTTTTTTGGGGGGGGGGAGAGGGGAGACATATGTTTTTACTTCTCTTGCATAAACGCCAATAAGCAGGGTTGCCAGATGATGTCGTGACATGTCTAACCATTTGATGAACCGCCAGACTGATTTCCTCAGTGGCTGCATCGTTTTACATCTCCATTAGCAATGTATGAGGGTTGAGCATTCTCCACATCCTTGCCAACGCGCTCGCTGTTATCTGTCTTTTTGATTACAGCCATCCTAGTGGGTGTGAAGCTGAATCTCATTGTGGTTTTGATCTGCATTTCCTTGATGACTAATGATGTTGCGCCTCTTCTCCTGTGCTTACAACCACGTGTTTGTCTTCTTCAGAGAACTGCCTATTTAGCACGTCTGCACATCTTTGAATTGGGTTATCTGTCTTTGTATTATTCTGCTGTGGTTTGTTTTGTTTTGTTGTTGTTGTTGTTGTTGTTGTTGGGGTTGTTCGTTCGTTTTGTTTCTTGAAACAAACCTGGAGTGCATTGGATTGCCCAGGCTGGCCTTGAACACATGCTCTTCCTATCTCTGCTTCCTGGGGCCTGGGTTCCAGGCTTGCAGCACTCGGCCTAATTTGTCTTTGTACTTTCTTGACAGAACACAAAGTTTTTGAAACTTTATTACATTTATTTATTTATTTATTTATTTATTTATTTACTTATTTATTACTATTCTCTCTCTCTCTCTCTCTCTCTTTCTCTCTGTGTGTGTGTGTGTGTGTGTATGTACATATATGCCATAGCATATGTGTGAAGACCAGAGCACAACTTGGGGCAGAGTGCTTGGTGACAAGTGACTCCATCCTCTGAGCCATCTCACCAGCCCCACAAAGTCCCCTAATTGATGACATCCAGTGCATCTACTTTTCCTTTATTGCTTGCGCTAAAGAACCATTCTCTAACAAAGGTCACAACACTTAATGCCGAAATTGAAGAGGGGAAAAAAAAAACTACTGTTTTCAAAGAGTTTTGTACTTTTATCTCTCACATTTATGCACTCCAGTTTGAGTTGATTTTTGTGTTCAGTGTGAGGAATTGATCTGGTGTCACCACAGTGTGTGTGGCTGTCCAGCTGCATCTGTTGGAGAAGCTCTTTTTTTCACAACTGAGTGGCTCGACATAATGTGGAAAATCAGTTGACCTTAAACGTGAGGTCCAATCTATGGCTTCTCAGTTCGATTCCATGATCTGTATGTTCTTATTACATGTTAAGTTCCTGTAGACAACGGCCAGGCCTTATCTTCAGATTCCTGGCCTCTGTTGGGGTCTGGGCACATGTAGGGAAATGCCAGGATTTCGGTCTTCCAGGGCAGACACTACAAAATGCTCAGAAGGCTGAAATTCTTCCCACAATTCTGATGTTCGGAAGTCCAAGACTCAAATGTCAACTGGGGAGTTTCATGTGGGCACTTTCCTTGTCTAACGGCTGCCTTCTCCCTGTGTCCCCACAGGGCCCTTCCTCTACACATATGTATCCTCGGTGGCTCTTAGAAGAATGTCCATCCCACTGAACTAGGGCCCTGCCCTCGTGCCTCATTTGGTACTCATTAAAGGTCCTGTCTTCATAAGTCACACTGGGGTCTAGGACTCCAACACAGGAGTTTTGGATGACACCACTCAGCTCGTAATCCTAAGGCAAAGCTCTTGAACAGAAAATAAGCAGGAACACATGAGTGGCACCAGTGAGGGATGGGAAGCAGGGATAAAGCTGCCAGCTGTATACAACTCATCAGGGCATCCCCATCAGGAACAAGCCCATAGAGAAATTACCTTGACTTCCTCAGGCCAAGTGAGGACCTGGTGGGGATACTAGGCTCATGTGTGTGTTAGGAGTGAGTGACAGTTGTGAGAGGGAGAAGCTGACCTGAGAAGAGTCCTCTGTGGAGGAGTGTGTACACACACACACACACACACACACACACACACATGCTCAGTGTCTTCAAGTGGACTGTGTACAGAGAATCCTGCTTCTCTTGTACCAGAGAAGACTGAGGGCCTAGTGGCCATCACTGCAGGAAAAGTTGTTACTGCTGGGTATTTGCTCTGGAAGTGGATGGGGCAGGTGTGACAGGCCAGGCCTGGAGGAGGCAAGCTCCCAGGTGAGCAAGAGCTGGTGGTAGAGGGAATGCAACCTCTCTCTGTGGCTCTCCTGGGTTCTCTTGAACCCACGGCACTGTCTATGCTCTGTTTAGAATGGTCTGAAAGCAGGGCCCTGAGCAGTACCTCCTTGAGAAATTGCTTCACCCTCATTATCGTGCAGATGTGCAGTCCTAGAGCAGCTTACCGACCAATTTCCACAGGAGCTGATAATGAGGGATTGAGGGAAGTGTGAGATTAAGCTAGACTGAACTTGGACAGAGGAAGACAGGGTAAGAGGGGCTTGCATTGGGAGCTACCAGCACCCCCAAAGCATGTCTAAGTGTGTCATGATGCTGGGAGGAAGCTTAGACAGTGTCGCTGTGAGGCTGTCAGGGGGTCAGTGGTTAGCACTCAAAATGCCTTTCACTGCCCACTCGTTGTGCATAGAACTTCAAGTCAAGAGTGGGAACGGAGGCAGGCAGGAGGGCAGGGGAAATGAATGTGAAATTCTAGTCCATTCAGTCCTTCCCAAGAGCAGAGCAGGCAGGCAGCAGTGGTTGTGTGGACATCAGAGCCACTCTCCAGCCACCAAGTTTGGAGGGGATCAGTAATGTCACCCACTCTGGGCTGTGAGGTGTTGGGAGGTTGGATGCCAAAGGCAAGAGCAGATCATGGGAGGCTGAGGTTCCCATTTCCTGCCTCCTCAGAGAAGATAGAGAGTTCTGAGTTACTTTTTTTTTCCCACACAGGTGGGCCGCTGTGATGAGGGATTGACAGGTCTCAGCTGTAGCAGGCCACCTCAGATGCTTGGACCCTTCTGTATCTCCTTGTCTTCTTAATGCTTGGTTTTGGGGGGCAGGAGACTGACCATGACTGTAGGATTTTCAACCTTCCACTGCATGTAGCATTTCCTCAGGCTACTCGCAAACCTGAGGTGAGACAAGGAGAGGCTGTAAGTCTTCACAACAGGCGAGTTGGTAAGGCTGGAAGGGCCAGAAACCAGGGGTTTGGGCCATTGGTTTCTTTGCCTGAGTTTTTCATTTCCTAAATAAGAAACAGTTGAGTGACCCTTCCACATTCTGTTAAAATATTGTCTCCTTCATCTTCTCCCACCATCCATGACATCAAGCAGGGATTTCTAGGAACGGCAGAGAAATGCATCTTGAGCATATTCTTTGTAAGTCTGTCCCTGGGATCCTGGAATTAAAATAGGGCAGTTCTAACTTGGGGAGGTGGGTGTTGAAAAGACTAACGGGTGCAACTAAGTATAAAACATTGAACAATAAACATCCATCAGACCAGGGCAATAGACACATGGTAGATGGACAAAGAGACAGACAGATAATAACTGCATGAGTTGGAGAGAGAGAGAGGGAGAAAGAGAGAGAAAGAAAGAGAGAAAAACTCATTTACCACCAGTGGAGGTGACTATTGAACCGATTCCTTATTCAGAAAATTAGTAATTGAAAAGGAAGAATTAGCATTTATCCATCCTTTGTAAGAGGAATTGTAGTTAATTCCTGTTGATGAGGGAAAATTCTTTTTTTGTGTGTGTGTGAAAAACACTAGCCAATAAATATGTAAAGAATGGTAGAATTAGAAAAATCATCATCTTTTAATATTCAAAGAAATAATCTATTCAGGCAAACACCATCAGAAGCCACGGCATCAGGTAAAACTGGTTGACAAACAAGATCTTTTAGGTGGAAAGGCAAAGGCATCCCCCCACCCCACCCCTGCCTTGTCAGAGGGAAGATAAGCCTTTTCACTGGCCGGATCTGTCAGGAGACACTTTAATCCAGTGATGAAAATTAGTGGGCCATCTTGATGCTGTATGCTCCTTCTGATGTTTGTAATATGCATTTCACAGCGTCGCCTATGAAGCTGTGTGGCTTCCTCAGCCTGGCACAGCAGTCTACAAATCGGGCTGTCAGAATTTCCCTAGACTGGGAAGGCCTAGATCAAGATGCCTGCCAACTCAGTTTCTCCCTTCTGGGTGGGCTGTCTTCCTGGCTTGAGACAGCCAGTGCTAGGCTGTGTTCTCACACAGGGATGGATGAAGTATGCGCCTCTTCTGTTAGGCTACCATCCTAAGACACCAAAGCCATCTTTTTCTTTAAATCTCATTTGGTCATATTACCTCCACAAGATCCAAGACTCCAAATATGGCTGCACTGGGCCTTAAGGCTTC
>CABHPH010152389.1:47966-60968 GCA_902168325.1 Peromyscus nudipes | reverse complement strand
AAAGCACAATAGATCTAATTCACACAGGCCTGGGTCAGTCTCCAACATCACAGGGTCCTGAGCTATTGTTCCCTCTGGGGGAACAGGGCCAAGTAGGTGCAGAGTCAATGACACAGACTCTGGGAGAATGTCAAAACAACAAGCTCAGTTTATTCAGGAAGAGGCAAGCCTTATATACCCTCCACCACACCCTGGGGGAAGATCTGATGAATATGCATCTGCTGATGTGATGTGGCTGCCTCTCATTGGTCCAGGACATCACAGATCATATCTCAGCTGCTGTTGCTAAGGCCTTTAGGCAGACCCAGGTTGGCTCTCAGAAAGTATCCTTTCCTGGTTTGGGCTAGCTGTCTCTCAAGCTTGTTAGGGATGAGTCATCCCACACTATCACATACTCCAGATTCCTCTCTTGCTCACACATCCCAAACTCACAAACTCCATATTACTCCAAAGAAAAACATGGTCTGGCCTTTCATAACAATACTCCAGTCCCTGGTACCAACTTCTGTCTTAGTTAGGGTTTCTGTTGCTGTGAAGAGACACCATGACCACAGCAACTCTTTTAAAGGGAAACATCTCATTGAGGTGGTAGCTAGCAGTTTCAGAACTTTAGTCTATTATCATCATGGTGGGGAGCATGGGGGTGTGCAGGCAGACATGGTACTAGAGAAGGAGCAACTACATCTTGATCCGCAGGCAACAGGAAGTGGTTGAGACACTAGGTATGGCTTGAGCATAGGATACCTCAAAGCCTACCCCCACAGTGACACACTTCCTCCAACCCAGCCACATCTATTACTACAAAGCCACACCTCCTAATAGTGCCACTCCCAATAAGATTATAGGGGCCAATTACATTTAAACCTAAGGACTCAGGACCTAAGCGCCTATTGCACATTGGTCTCCAGCCAGCCAGTCACCCTGCTAGGGACAGGGGCAAGATAATGGCCATTATGAAGAGCTGAAAATTCTAGCAAAGGTAGTGGCCAACCAGAGCACACATTGTGATGGGGACAAGTGGCTAATGAATGGGCCTCAGTTGTTGGGGGACATTGTACCAGGAAGCTCAGAATTAAGCCAGGGAGCTTAAACCAGAAGCATTGAGTAAGAAGGGGCTCCTTAATGTTGTAGCACAAGACTGTATTCTCAGGGAGCCACTCTGCCAATAGACTCATTCTACAGTATCTAGCAGCCTGCACATCACCTTCTGGTGACCATCAACTAGGTGCTCCACCACCAGGACCGGCAGCTTACCTCCAGCTCCTCAGTCCACCTGCCAAAACTCTCCTGCATTCTCCACTGTCTGATTCTGGGAAGATCCTCGTCCTCTTTTGCCCTCAAGGGGGGTGACAGGAGACCCAGCTTTACACAGACAACCAAGAATAGGGTCTGCTCAAGGGGAGTATACATCACCACACCCCAGTTCTAGGATGACCCTGAAACCCAGAAGCCATCTGCTTCCTCAGGCCCAGGTAGCATCTGTCCCATTGTGGCTGTCACACCCTCCTGATCTTCCAGATGAGGGCGCTACTTCAAGTCCTTGGAAAGACCTTGTTCCCACTGTTTAAGATACTGTCTAGAATGTTCCACAGCATCCCCTTCTAGGTATCTGTACATAGATCTGAAATGACTGAGCCCTTGGGGGCACAGCTTCACAATTTATAGATAGAAGAACTAGGTTCTGAGGTCTTGCCTTTGCACCTAGACCATTGCCCCTCTAAGTGATCTGGGTCCTGCCTTGGTTCCCCATCACCAGGTCATGCCATCACACCCTCCACATGAGGCCCTTGTGGGCCAGGGACTGTGCTGTGACCCGCGCAGCTGGAGCCCGAAATCTGGCGAGGGATGCCGAGGTTAAACAGCACTCTAGACACCCAGTTTCAGTTCCTCAGTGAAGCAGCTCTCTTTATTCGTACAAAACATGGGCTTATATACCCCTCCAACAGCAGGAGCCAAGGAATGGTTACTCTGTATCCAGAGGCAAGCCAGACACTCTTTTCCAAACAGGAAAAACCACAGGGGAACTGATCCCCAGCACTCTCCAGAACCCAACTGCACATTTTCACATAAAGAACTTAACTGGGACAGGACAAAAAAGGGCATTTAAGATGAAGGCAGCAAACTTATTGCTGCCGACATGTCCTCTCTTTTTATTTTTAAAAGGAACACATCGGCTAGAACAGCCTGTGTAAGATCAGATAGCCCCTGTCTTAGGTCACCTGTCGCAATTCCCCAAAACTTACCCGTCATAGGGGGCTGCCCTTATGCCCCCTGCCTTAGGTCGAATGAGGACCACAGGAGTTGCCCGTCTCTGGGTACTATCTGTCCAACATTTGTAACCATATTTGTGCAGATTCAGAGGGTGACATGGCCAGAAGGGCTTGCTTGGTTACCTGTCGGTGTCAAGTGAACTGGCATTGCCATCTGCTTAGCAGAAATAACCCAGTTCCCATACCGCCTGCACAGATTAATAAGAGGGAAACAGACTCCGCCCATCTAGTGATCCACCCAGCAGCTTTAGACATCAATGACCACCAGGTTTGCTCATTTACAGGAACAACTCTAGTTTCATTAATCCTTACAATAGCATGTGCTAACTGAATTGTATAGTTCAAAATGTTCCATTCCAAGGCCCTCACAAATAAGCATTCAATTCTGCAACCTTGACCAATGCATTAAAAGCTGCATGAGGGGTTATACAAACTTCTGACATTCCATAAGCACATAACATATGTTGGCGTATCCACAACATATCTATTTGCTCTTGTAACAGTGCTGCTTGCTGGTTAAGCATCAGAATTCCCAAGTGTAATTGTCCATTTAATGTTTGCTGAATGTCCAAGGCACCAGCCACCCTCTCAGACAATGTGTTGATAACAGCAGCCTGTTGAACAGTCTGAGATAATGCAAGCCCAGCAGCTGTAACAGCAACAGCAGATGCAGCCACAGCCGCAACAATTGCGGCAGTAATGCCAAAGTCTCTTCTTGTCCTTTTCAGTAGCAGCAGAAACTGATCAGAAGGACTCTCCAGAGGCATCACTGCAAATGCAGGTATTCTCACAATCACTGCATGGGACCAATTTGCACTCCAGCAATTACTCAAGCTACAATTCAGAACTGAACAGTTTAGTAGTCCCTCCCCTCCCACATCAACATTCCAAACAACAAAAGGGAAGGGAGCACTCACACAGGGCATGGAAATAATAGGGAAAGCATGTATAGAATTAACATTGATGGATTCTTCAAAACTAGATGATGCATTCCAAAAAGCAGTTCCATTATAAGCCATGCCATTGCTACTCAGGACTAGGCAATCATGAAAGTTGCCTTTTAGATTCAAGGAGATATCATTGTTATTATTCACCAGCCATCTTGGAGTTTTACATTGCTGGCAGCAGTACCAATTGTCCAATTAGAAGAAAATACAGCAGGAAAAACAGGGCTATCAATACTCACAGGCAGTAACACAGGTGTGTTTCTTACTAAACTCCATAACAGCTCAGCTTCTCCCTGAGGCATCATCATGGGCATCATCATCAGCCACAGTATCCACAGATGCATTTTTATCAGTCTCTTCTGCCAGGCATACACACCTTTCTGGGAGCCAAATGGGCTTTTCAGCACCTGGAGGATAAACACACACAGCTCCCCTCACCCTGGCCAACATAGGTGCAGGAGGCTGCCAGGTACGGGTGGCTAAGTCCTTCCATTGCACCTTAGCATCAGAGACAGAGGGGCCACCAAAATGCCTCTGAGCTGCTGAAACTCCCTTGCTATCAACAAGCAAAAAATTTAAAGTAAAAAGTGTAATTTAAAGTAAAAAGTGTAATGGAAAGTAAAGCTTGAGGTCCTTGTATATCCCTATACATCTCACTCTCTTTTATTTTTTGCAAATAAGTTTTAAGATGTTGATGAGCCCTTTCCACTATGGCTTGTCCCTGGGGGTTATAAGGAATGCCAGTCTTATGAATAATGTTCCAATGTTTACAAAATCCTGCAAAGCTGGCACTGGTATATGCAGGACCATTATCTGTTTTTATATGCTGAGGAACCCCCATATAGGAAAAAGCTGAAATTAGATGTTTTTTTAACATCTTGACCACGCTCTCCTTTATGCAGAGAGGCAAATATTAAATGAGAAAAGATCCACTGACACATGCACATAGGCCAATGGTCCAAAGCTCGAAATATGAGTAACATCGGTCTGCCAAATCTCATCTGGGATAAGTCCTAGAGGATTGACACCCAGAGAAGGCACATGAATAAATGGTACACATATAGGACAGGAGGAAACTATTTTTAAAGCCTCAAGTCTAGAACAACTAGCATGATGTTACAAGGTCTGAGCATTGACATGAAATTTACGATGCAATTGTAGAGCATTATCATAGGCGGTAACAGTGGGAGACAATTGAACATTCATGGCACCCAATTGTACCTCCCATCGAGTATAATGATCTGCCAATTTATTGCCTTCAGCTAGTGGACCAGGCAACTCTGTATGTCCTCTAAGATGCCCAACAAACACAGGATGCTTCCTTGCCCAGATTAATAGTTGAACTTGTTGAAGTTAGCTTTGCACAGTAGAGTGTCAGCCTATGTATGGGGCAGTTTCTATAACCATAATGGCCTTAGCTACATAACAGCTATCAGTATAGATATTAAGGTCTTCTGTAGGAAACATTTGAAGAGCTAGCTGTAAGGCAAATAACTCTGCTTGCTGAGCAGACATATTGGAAGTAGATACTCGTTCAGTAATGTTCTCACTAACCACCACTGCATAACCATTCCCAGAGGCATCCGTAAAGACAGTCCTTGCATTATTAAGAGGGCTTTGTTTTACTACCCTGGGAAAAATAAATGAACAAACCTTAAAACTTTCAATAAGTTTATGCTTAGGATAATGATTATCTATCTGGCCATAAAAAGTACAGAGAAACAAACACCAAGATTCATGTTCCTTTTGCAAGTATCTAACATTTCCTGTACATAAGGCAATACAAGATTATCAAACACCTTTCCAAAGGTGGCCAAACTGAGTTCCTTAGCTTTCCATAATAGTTGAATAACCAATTCATAATAAGGATTCAATACCTTAGTAGGTGAAGTAGACAGATGAACCCAATAAATAGGCCCAGTCTGCCAAAACACTCCAGTGGGAGAAAATTTGGAAGGCAAGATTAATAATTGTAAAGGCCGACCATAATCTATCTGCTGAACATGTAAATCTAATAAAGCCTGTTCTACCTGAGCCAATGCCGCCTTTGCTACTGGGGTTAATTCCCGTAATGATGTAGGTGAAGAATCTCCTTTAAGAATATCATAAAGAGGCTTTAGATCTCTAGTAGGTATCTGAAATGTAGGTCTAAGCCATTGAATTTCTCCTAAAAATTGCTGCCATTGATGCAAGGTTTGTAATTCTGCAATTTTAAATTGTAACTTTTGAGGAACAATACCTGCTTGCTGAATAGTATAACCAAGATACTGATATGGCATTTTTTGTTGCACCTTTTCAGGTGCTATAACTAGTCTGGCATTGGCAAGTGCTTGTTGTAAATCTGCATAGGTTTGCAGCACTTGTTCTTGTGTGCGTGCAACCAGTAAAATATCATCCTGACCAGTAATATGGTTTCCATCTATGTTCAAGCTTTTATGCTTATGTCCCCTCAGGGCCTCTTTGCAATATTTGTTAGCATCCTCATAAGCCAACTGCTTAATAACGGGCATAGCCTGATCAGAGTCCCCAAATATCTTTCCAGCTAGTTGTAACAAGCGTGAGACAAAGTCAGCATATGGCTCAGAAAGGCCCTGCAGCACTTTTGATATCTGTTCTCCTGCAGCTACATTAGGTAGTGATTTCCAGGCTTGCACTGTGGCAGCAGCTATTTGAGCATAGGTGCCAGGATCATATAAAATCTGTTGTTGAAGGTTAGCATACTGCCCTGATCCCATGAGCATGTCATAATTTCTATGGGGTTGTCCAGCTCGAGCATTTATGCGAGCCAGTTCTAAGCATTTCTCATGATTTTCACTTTTCCATAGTAAATAATCACCCCCAGATAACACAGCTCTGCACAATTGCTGCCAATCACTTGGCGTCAAATGATAAGTGGAAAATGATTCAAACAGTGTCACAGTGAATGGAGCCTGTGGCCCATAACTGCTCACTGCCTCCTTCAACTGCTTCATCTCTTTGAAAGTTAAAGGAACATGCTCCCGGACCACCTGTCCTGCTTGATTCTGAGTTTCAATTACTGGATATGTTTCATGCCACACCACCCCCTTTTTCTGCCTATATCTGCCCTCTGATTCTTTCCTCCCCCTATCCAATGAGGATTTCTTGGCGGGGGTCGAGACAATAGAGGCGCAGAGGGTGCTGACTGTGCTTTCACTTTTGCACGGCGCAATTTCTGTTGTAGTTCCTCTATCTCTTTTTCTAGCTGCTCTTCCTCCTCTACTAAATCCGAGACAGAGGCAAGATCATCGTCTTCTTCCTCATCCACTAAACCTTTCACAAATATCCTTATACACTTTCCACAGGGGACCTCGACCTCTTCCTTTTCCCCTTTCAAAGATTCATTCATCTCCGCCTCCTGAGCATTAGCAAATGCTTGCTCACACTCTGAAAGTTGCTCTTTCACGTTCACTTTATCAGTCAGAAGAGCATCTTTCACAAGTCTCCATAGAGAAAATGCAGTCATAGGAAATTTATCTGCACCTTTCTCTTGCAACATCTTTTGTAAATCTCTTTTTACTTGTTCCCAATCTGGAATATTCAGACCTCCTCCCGTCAGAAACCAAGGACTTGCTTCAGCTATGGTGTCCACAAATACGAGTGCAGTGCTAGACTTAATTCCTGTTACTTGCTTACTAGACTGAATTCCTGTTCTTTGCTTACTTAACAATTCCCTTACCTCAGTGGCCAACTGAACTTTTGCAGTAGAATTACCCATGGTACGTACCAATGTTCCAATCCTCCACCCCTCCTTTTAGGGTGAGCCTCGTTCGCTTACCCCTCTTTCCAGGTCTCGGTGGAACCTCCACTTGCTGCGCGCAGCTGGAGCCTGAAATCTGGCGAGGGACGCCAAGGTTAAACAGCACTCTAGACACCCAGTTTCAGTTCCTCAGTGAAGCAGCTCTCTTTATTCGTACAAACATGGGCTTATATACCCCTCCAACAGCAGGAACCAAGGAATGGTTACTCTGTATCCAGAGGCAAGCCAGACACTGTTTTCCAAACAGGAAAAACCACAGGGGAACTGATCCCCAGCACTCTCCAGAACCCAACTGCACATTTTCACATAAACAGCTTAACTGGGACAGGACAAAAAAAGGGCATTTAAGATTAAGGCAGCAAATTTATTGCTGCCGACAGGACTGTACCAGGAGTTTCACTCCAGGCCTGTCTGAGAATTGAGATTGGGGCTGTACAATCAGCTACACTTGTCTCAGGGATGACAAGGTCACATGATCTCAAAAAGGAGCATGTCTGCCATCTAGAGTAGTGGTTCTCAACCTTCCTAATGCTATGACCCATTAATATAGTTCCACATGACCCCCAACCATAGAATGATTTTCATAACTATAATTTTGCTACTTTTAAGAATCATAATGTAAATAGCTGATATGCAGGATATCTGATAAATGACCCCTATGAAGGGGTCATTCATAATCCCTTTCAAAGGAATTGAGACCTACAGGTTGAGAACTCCTGCTCTAGTGGTTGAGACCCACATGTTGAGAACTGCTGCTCTACTAATGCTTCCTGCCAGAAAAGCAAGGCAGTCAGGTAATGGGAAGAAATGGGGAGAAGCAGCATGATGTGAAGGGAGGACCCACAGGAGGCTGGAAGGGTCACAGTGGGGTTCAAATGTTGTCAGTGGTCATGTCAGAGGAGCTGCCATCAGCAATAGAGCTCATGGAGTTCAATTAGCCAAATAGCAAAGCTAAAGGCTGGAGAGGCACCTGGGGAGTGGAATAGTCTCCAGAATGCCCCTTGCTGCTTCTGTGCTTCCTCCTGCTTGCTGCTGCTGTGTTCCTGCTGTATGCAACATGGTGTGAATACTGTGTGAAAGGACCCCACTGTATCTAGTATAGTGTGTTGTTGGATTTTCTTTTACTCTAGCCCACATAGGAACATCATAATTTTGTTGTTTGTTTTGCTCTTTTTGGGGACCGGCTGCCACCTAGCTCCCAAATAAATTACACACAGAGGCTTGTTCTTAATTATAAATGCCCTGCTTTAGCTTGGCTTGTTTCTAGTCAACTTTTCTTAACTTTAAATTATCCCTTCTACTTTTTGCCTCTGGGCTTTTTCCTTTTCTTACTTCTGGAATCTTACTCCATGGTTGGCTCTGTAGAGGGGTGACTGTCACCTAGTGTCCTCTGCCCCTTTTCTTCTCTCCTGCTCTCCTCTTTCCCCTTCTATTTATCCTCTTTCATGCCAGCCCCGCCTATCCTTTCTCCTGCCTTGCTATTGGCTGTTCAGCTCTTTATTACACCATCAGGTGTTTTAGACAGTCAAAGTAACACAGCTTCACAGAGTTAAACAAATGCAACATAAACAAAAGCTACATACCTTAAAATCATATTCTCCAACAATAGTGTGTTTGTTTCTTGGGAAAATCCCACTCCTCACTGGGCAACTTACTTTCAGATCATAATGAAGATGATTTTTATAAGAGCAATGATGCTTAGTTAGATCAATGATTTGACTAAACTTTCTGAGCCAGCCTAAAAGATACAGGTGACTAAGACACGTAGTGAAGATGATTAGGGAAATAGTTTGGGTTATTCTGCCAATTGATCCAATCAGAGACACAAAAACGACAAAAATAGACTAGAAGTCACCTTCCCCTTGGTTAGATGTGGGATTTGGAAATGGAAAAGAATGACGTCTCATGCATTATAGACCCATGGATCTTGCCTGTTGGAAAACAGTCTGATGATTAAAGGAGGCAATTATGTCCCTACACCCAAGGTTAGGCCTGAGTTCCTCGGTCATGTAGCTTACAGGGCTACATTAATTAATCACAGGGCCTGGGATGTAGCTTGATAAATCAATGTTGCGAAAGGAAATTAAATGACCCTATTGTTTGTTAACAAAGATAGACAGCTGAACACAGGAATGAAGTTTGGTAATTATCTGCTACACTGAAATCTCAAGCAGGTTCCTGCCAGTACAAAAGGAAATGGCTGAAATATACATGGCTTGCTTAAACCTTTGTTAACCAATTATAAAAGAATCATTGCTTTGTGGTAGAGATGTTATGGAGGGTAAATTAACATAACAAAAATGTTTAACTACTTGTGGGCTTTAAGGAAAACATGTAACTTGTTATCATACTGTGATTTCTCTATGTGTAAAGATTTTAATTTGTTTTTGGAAAATATATAACTTGCAATTGTGAGGTAATATTTTCTTGTGTAGAAATTTTTGTCTTAGGAACTATAAAAGATAAGAGAAAAATAAAGAACATAGAAGGGAAACATCAGGAAAGAAAAGGGAAACATCAGAGAAGAAGAAGGAAACATCAGGGAAGAAGAAGAAAACAGCAGGGAAGAAGAAGGAAACAGCAGGGAAGAAGAAGAAAACAGCAGGGAAGAAGAAGGAAACAGCAGGGAAGAAGAAGAAAACAGCAGGGAAGAAGAAGGAAACAGCAGGGAAATAGAAGGAAACATCAGGGAAGAAGGGAAACAGCAGGGAAGAAGAAGGAAACATCAGGGAAATAGAAGGAAACAGCAGGGAAGAGAAGGAAACAGCAGGGAAAAAGAAGGAAACAGCAGGGAAGAAGAACAGACAGAGAAAGAACAGAAGAAGCAGCAGAAAGAGAAATAAGAAATAAAGAATTAAGCTTTGACCCCCTCAGATAAAGTCTGTTTTGTGTGTTCACTTTCAACAACACCACACCTCCTCTCCTGTCTCTCTGTCTTGCTGAAAGCTGTTTCTTCAGCAAAACTGTCCCTGTGGATACTTTGGCATGGTCACTCTTGTGGGACTGTCTGCACCTTAGAGTTGTTTGGCATTATGTCTCTGTGAGAACTTCCACATGGAGGGAGTGACACTGTTAGTGCCCACAGCTCTGGGGAGGAGAAAACTGTCCAGCATCCAGCTGCAGTAGCTGATGCTCAGCTCCACACACATGACTCCTGGCTTTTGTTACAGCTTTTCTGTAAGCTATACCACTGCCATGGGCAAGACAGAGACAGGCTGACTCATTTCCTCCCCCGTTTGTCCACATCTGTCTTGGGTACTTGAGACCCACCTATGGCCATCCATGTCTACCTCAGCCTTCTGCAGGGACAGCACCAACTCAGGGCCAAAATCTCAGCTGGAGAGCTGAGAGAGTATGTGGAACACCAGGGCCACCAGCTCCCTCCAGTCCACAGCAGAAGACACCCACACAGGCCATCCTTCCTGAAGGATGTCTCCTGAGTCAGGGCTCCAGGCCCAGCATGTCCCAGTGTACTCACTCTGCCCAGTCCCCCTGCCCAACAGAGGTCATAAATCTGCCAGAGCATCTCTTCACATAGCCCAAGGCCTGTAGAGATGCAGCTGCAGGAAGAAACATGTGGTAGGAATGCAGAAAGACCAATATGTGAAACTGCCAAGGCACATGCTGCCCTCAGCCTGGAACCCACATCTCCTTCCCAGGGAACAGGTGCTTCAAGGTCCTGGATTCCTTAATGGAAGGCAGTCTGGACACCCCAGCACCCCTGCCCAAAAGACCAAAGATAGCATAGGCTCTAAAATGCTCCTGGCCTTGGAGAGATGCCCTCCATTAAGAACTGCAGAAGTAGTCGGGCGTTGGTGGCACACGCCTTTAATCCCAGCACTCGGGAGGCAGAGTCAGGCGGATCTCTGTGAGTTCGAGGCCAGCCTGGGCTACCAAGTGAGCTCCAGGAAAGGCGCAAAACTACACAGAGAAACCCTGTCTCGAAAAACCAAAAAAAAAAAAAAAAAAGAACTGCAGAAGTATAGTTTTAAAAAGACAAAATATTCAAAATAGTCTTGAAAGAGAAAAACAAAATTGGACATACTTTAAAGATATCAGGGCAACTATTCCACATATAATAGCTTAACAAATAAACGAAACATGTAAAATAATTAAAAACTAATAAATAAAAAACAAGTAACCTAAGCAACAATGTGAGAAACTTCTAATTCAAAACATAAAAGTGAAGCTGGAGAGGTGGCATGGAGAGACAAAGCCCTGCCACTCAAACTTGGCCACCTGGGCTGAAAGAGGAGACTGGCTTCCCAAATTATCCTCTGACCTCCATATTTGCACCATGGTGTGCAGAAACACATCTGTGCACTTATGCACACAAGCACACATCAAACACACATATACATACTAAAAATAAATTAAATTTCAAAACTTTACAACACTGAAGAAAGGAACTAATGAAAACACCAGATAGAATAGAAAGAATTTCCATGTTCATGAGTTGGTAGAATTAAAAGTGTGAAAATATCTGTGTTACCAAAGGTGATCTAAACATCAATTCAAAATGGGGATCAAAATTCCAAAAATGTATCTGTGAAGAGAAATAGAAAATGCTACATTTTCACAGAAGCAAATGAGATCCCAACAGCCGAAGCAACCCTGAGCAGAAAGAGGAATGTTGGAGAAATCACCATGCTCCATGTCAAATATCCGTAAGAACAAACCCAACAACACGGTATGGTTACTGGCAAGACACAGACATTCAAACCAGTGCAACAGAACATAGGACCTAGAGATAAACTGAGCAGCCACAGCTGATCTGTGACCAAAAATACATTGCCAAAAAAATACAGCTGAATAAAGACGGCCTCTTTGACAAATATTCATGGGGAAACTGTATAGAAGAACAGAAATAGGTCCCTATTTGTCATTTGCATAAAAATCCATGTGAACCTGAAACTTGGAAACTGCTGAAGAAGAAACTTCAAGATTCCTGCAGCAGCAAGGACTTTCTGAAATGGATTCCACTGCCTCAGAAGTCACAACAAGAATTGGCAGATGAAGCTGGACAGTGATGGCACATGCCTTTAATCCCAACACTTGGGAGGCAGTGGCAGGAAGATCTCTGCGAATTCAGGCCAGCCTGTTCTACAGAGTGAGTTCCAGGAATGTCATGGCTATACAGAGAAACCCTGTTTTGAGAAACCAAAAAAAAAAAAAAAAAAAAAGAGGAAAAAAAAATTAGGAGATGGGATTGCATGAATTTGAGAAGTTTCTGCACAAAAGGGAAACAATAGAGTGAAAAGTCAACCAGAATGGGCAGGAAGCTTGCCAGATACACTTCTGAGAAGGAATTAACACAGAGTCTACAGAAAGAGTTCAAAAAGGGAATCAGATAGCAAGAGAGCCTCAAATCATATGGGCAATAAATAGACAAAGGTACAGAGCAGAGTCCTGAAAAGAAGTGCAAAAGGGGAGTAAATACATGAAAAATTCAGTGTTCTTATCCACCAGGGAAGTGTGAATCAAAAGTGTACATGACAACTGTCAGGTGATTCTCACCTACCTCCCAGTTCACTGAGAAAGCCTGTGTCAAACACACACACACACACACACACACACACACACACACACACACACACACTCATAAATAATAAAAAAATATAAAGCACGGGACAACAATGGAGGAGACTCAGGGAGAAGACCTGTCCTCCACTCCCCAGGACCCTTCCTTTTTGCTGTGCTCAACTGCCCCACAGCTGCTTGCTAGGAGCTGCTACCTCCTCCTGGCCCCTTTCCTCCCTTTGAGACTCACCAGTTCTCAGTCTGCTCCCCATGAGGAACTCTCCAACCACCACACTGGCTGGGAGATCCAGGTGACTTTATTCTTTGGGACTCACCAGTGCCCTGTCAGCTGTCTAACTGGGACACTCGAGTTTTCCTACCCAGCCTGAGACCCAGGACCAGTTCACACTGCCAGAGAAACTTCTTCCAAATTTCTCAGTCAAGCTGATGCAGACCTTAGATTATAGCTGACAACCAGAAAACCTGG
>CABHPH010152389.1:25150-42966 GCA_902168325.1 Peromyscus nudipes | reverse complement strand
TGTTGGAGGAGGGCTAGGTTCTGGTGATGCTGTATTGCTCTTCATTTTGTTGTACGTACTTCTGCCTTAACGTCTGCCCATCTCCTTGTGTTCGATCTTGGTCTTATTAGCGCACTTGGTGCAGAAAGAGCTGACAGATTCGGGAAGTCTCTCTCTCTTGTCCAGATGGTACTCTCTTGTTCAAATGAGAAGTCTGAGGCAGGTTGGGAGCTCTTGTCCGGATGGGAAGTCCGAGGCAAGATGGCAGCTCTTTGTCCAGAAGGGAAGTCCGGGGCAGGATGGGAGCTGGGGGCCGGTCTCTAAGTCTCAGGAAGTGGCAGGGGTCTCCGGGTATGATGGACTTGGGGGCAGGGCTTTGAGACTGCAGGGTCTGCAGGGGATCGTGGAGAAGGGGGGCCTTCCCGGTAGGGGTCGGGGTAGAAGGGAGCCTGCCCGCTGGCCAGAATCTGGGGCCAAGGTGGGCAGGTCTTCCCAGGGGTGGCTGGTGCCCAGGGACGGGATCTAGGGTGAGGGTGGGCACTCACTTTTGTCCAGAAGGGAAATCCGGGGCAGGATGGGAGCTGGGGGCCAGTCTCTAAGTCTCAGGAAGTGGTGGGGGTCTCCAGGTATGATGGACTTGGGGGCAGGGCTTTGAGACTGCAGGGTCTGCAGGGGATGGTGGAGAAGGGGGGCCTTCCCGATAGGGGTGGGGGTAGAAGGGAGCCTGCCCGCTGGCCAGAAGCTGGGGCCAAGGTGGGCAGGACTGATGGAAGGGAATGCAGAGATCCATGGCCATGCCCCAGGTGGAAATCCGGGAGTCCAATGGACGAGAAAGAGGAAGGATTGTATGAGCGAGAATTGTTGAGACCATAATTGGAAAAAGTACAGGGACAAATAGCCAAACTAGTGGAAACACATGAACTATGAACCAATAGTTAAGGAGCCCCCAACTGGATCAGGTCCTCTGGATAAGCGAGATAGTTCATTAACTTGAACGGTTTGGGAGGCCCCCAGGCAATGGGACTGGGACCTGTCCTTAGTGCATGAGCTGGCTGTTTGGAACCTGGGGCCTATGCAGGGACACTTTGCTCAGCCTGGGCGAAGGGAGAAGGGGACTGGACCTGCCTGGATTGAATCTACCAGGCTGAGCTGAATCCCCAGGGGAGTCCTTGCCCTGGAGGAGATGGGAATGGGGGTGTGCTGAGGGGAGGGGGGGCTGGAGAAGGGAGGACAGGGGAATCTGTGGCTGATATGTAAAATTAAATTAAATTATAAAATAAATATAAAAAAAGAAAAGATACAAACCTCACAGTAACAGCCCGTTTTGAAAATTACTTGGAAGAACTCTCAAAACAGTCAAAGACTAAAAGAAGAGTGAAATAACAAAGTCAATATAAGACATAAAAGTAGAGTTTAAGAAAACCTAAACAGAAATGATGCTGGAAATGGAAAATTCAATAAACTAATTAAAAAGCTCAGTGGAGTCAGGCATGATGGTGCACACTTTTGATCCCAAAAGTTGTCAGGCAAGGCAGGAGGATCTCTGTGAGTTGGAGACCACTCTGGCCTACATAATAAGTTCCAAGACAGCCAGGGCTACATAGTGAGACCCTGTCTCCAAACAAAATGAAATGAAACAGAACAAAATTCCTTGGAAAGCCTCACTAACATAATGGGCCAAGTAGAAAATGGAGAGCTAGGGATGGAAGACCAAGTAAAGAAATTGGATCATTAGGAAATGTCAGGAATTTAACCAAAAGTATGAACAGGACATTGCAGTTTGAGGATATGACAAAAACACCCAGTGTCAGGGTTAGAGGATAGAAGAAAGAGAAGAACACCAAAGCAAAATATAACTGATCAAGAAAAAGAAAACAAAATCTAGTTTTAAAATGGGCAAATGCAGAGACCCACAGCCAAACACTAGGCAGAGCCAGAGGGGGAGGAAGGATGCAGGAGCCAGAGGTTTCCAGGACACCATGAGAACAGGGCTCATAAGGGCTCCAGAGACCGAAGAGACAAATGTGGACCATGTGTGGGTCTGAGCTGGGTTCTCTGCATATGTTATGGTTGTGCAGCTTGGTGTTCTAGTGGGACTCCCAACAGTGGACATGGGGGGTGTCTGACTCTGTCCCTTGTGGTTGGGGCCCTTCTCCTCCATGATATGAGGGTTCATGCCCAGTCTTTTGTATCTTGTTAGGTCATGTTTGCTGAATGTTCCTGGGAGGCCTGCTCCTTTTTTCCTTCCTCCTCCTATTTTTTTTTAAGATTACTTATTATGTACACAGGCCAGAAGAGGGCGCCAGATCTCATTACAGAATGTTGTGAACCAGTGTGAGTCCCAGGAATTGAACTCAGATCTTCTGGAAGAACAGCCAGTGCTCTTAACTGCTGAGCCATCTCTCCAGCTCCCTCCTTTCTTTTTAAAAAGGGAAACAAAGGTGGACTTGATCTGAGGGAGAAGAGAGATATGGGGAAGGATGGGGAGGCATGTAGGCAGGAGAAACTGAGCTTGAGGTGTAATGTATGAGAAAAGAATAAAAGTTTGTAAAAAAGACAGCAAAAAAAATAATGTGGGCAAAGGTTTCAAACAGACATACCTCCAAAGAAGATCAACAAATAGTGGATAAAAACACATAAATAAAAAGTTCAGTATCATTAACCATTGTGGAAATACATATCAAAATCACAGTGACATCTCCACTGCCATACCAATTTCTAATGAAAGCTAGATAGATATTCAAAGGTTCTCTGGGCAACTTATAGTCAGCTATAAAGGCCCACACAGCATCTGGAGACTGCTTGCAACACCTCACAGATGAGCTGCAGATCTCATAGTGAAGGCCAGATGGAGACATTGGGACACACAGAAGAATATTTCACTCAAACACACAATCTCAAAGCCTGGTGTGCTTGTTATGTTTTTGTCTTCTTGACAAAAGCCAGGGTCATTTGGGAAGAGGGAACCTCAATTGAGGAAATTGAGAAGCACTAGGAAAACCAGGGAAGCTAATCATGCTGGATAGTTATAACCTACTTTCTGCTCAGGAGGCTGGGAATGGAGGTGTCCCATAGCCCAGGTGATCTCCGCATAATCTGTAGGGCCAGGCCATATCTGGCTCCCACAACCTCCAACAAGCAGGACCAGAAGTGGTTAGCAGTCTAGATGACCTCTGTGCTATCTTCATGGCCAAGGGTTTCCCAAGGTACTCACATATAGGACTGGAGATGGTTAATAACCGAGGTGACCTCTGTGCTCTCTGTACGACAGAGACCACACCAGATACTCTCCTAGGTCCTTAAGATAACACACGTGGCCTTTCTATAGAGCCTAGTTTCACAGAAGAACTGACATGTGCTTTGAGAAAAGTTTCTATGTAATCACGTACACATGGAAACTTTTTTATCCAAATTGTACTGTGAACAATCTCAAATAATCTGACTGGAATCAGACTCCTGAAGTCTGAACCATCACAGGCTCCTGAGTCCTGTTGAACAGGATTTCCTTCTTGCCTCACATTGATCATTACTCTGTGGGCCATGGCATTTGCAGAAATCCCCACAGCCTGTAGAGAAGTCTGTGGAATATTTTCTTGATTTAAAATTGATGTGGAAGGGCTAAGTCCACTGTGAGGAATGCCACCCCTGAGCAGGTGGTCTTGAATTGGATAAAAGAAAAAGTTGAATGAGCCTTGGGAACAAGCCAGTAAGTAGCAGTCCTCCATGGCCTCTGTTTCAGTTTCTGTTACAACTTCCCTTCATAGGACTGTATACTGTAAGACAAAAGAAACCCTCTCCTTCACAAGTTACTTTGTTTATCACAGCAATAGAAAGCTGAGACACCTGATTCCAACCAGTCCAAACACCTAGAGGTTCCTCCCACAAGCCTACTCTAACATTCCATCTTCTTCCCATGTCTCTGAGGATGCTACTTTACCTCCTGACAGTCCCTTCCCTCCTGGGGTCACTCAGAGGGAAAGACAGGGTGGTCATAGGGGAGTTACCTAGACAGATGACATCCCAGAAAGGTCAAGAGGACATGGACAGACCACAGCCACAGCTCAACCCACACCGGAAGTTAGCGAGTCTCCCTGAGACTATTCATAGGATGATGAAATCCACATCCTCTCTTTAGGACACACAGGTCAGCCCTTCCTGCACACCCAGGACATGAAACTTGTAATTCCTGGATCAGACACTTGATTGGTGACACCAGTGACAGTGGTTCCATCCCCTCCCCAGTCATCGCATCGTTCAGCTGGTTCCTTTCCAGCCCTCACAGCCATCTCTGTCACCTTCCTGCTGGGAGTAAATTCCACCTTCCCAGAGCAGTGAGAACAAAGAGCAGATGGGCTCAGTGTGTTTCTGTGTCACAGGAGGAAATACACCATTGGGTTTAGGAAGCACAGGGTCTCCCTCTGGTTCTGGCAGGGACAAGGACAGGACATAGCAGACGTCAGTCCTTGGGTGACCTTTGTTCTCTCAGGCCAAGGGTCCCTGTTTAGCCTTTCAACTCAAAGAATGTTCTAGAGGACTGGACCATAAAGAGAGAAAGGGGGAGAGGAATGGAAGGCCCAAGTTGAGAGGGAAGACGTGGGGCAGTGTCAGGGGCACAGACCTTGTCCTCAGCTGAAGTGACCCTGGGAGGTGCTGCCTCCTGCCAGGAAGCTCAGCTTCAAGGAAGGACAACAAAGCTGACACAAAGCAGCAGGGTCTGGGAGCCATGCTGGAGTTGAAGCTCTTCTCCACAGACAGAGAGAATTGCTGTTCCTTATGACCCCATCGAGCACAGGTGTGTCCCTTGGTGGTCCCTTGGCAGGGGTTTCTATTCATAGGAGAGGGGACCATTTCCTGGGAGTGGTGGGAAGAAGGAAGCACAGAGACTGGCTGGGTCTCCTAGGGAGGACAAGAGCCTGAGAGGGGACACAGGGTTTTTAGTTGGGGCATCAAAGGAGATGACACAGAGGGACAGAGGTTCGCAACAAGCTCTCCCTGAACAGGAATTGGTGTGGGCAGGGAGTGTCTTCATTTGCTCTCTTTTGCTGTGATAAAGACTATAACCGAAAACAACCTGGGGAGCAAAGGGTTTATTTGGCTCATATATCTCATGTCACAGTCTATTGAGGGACACTGAGGCAGGAGCTGAAGCAGAGACCAGAGGGGAGTGCTGCTTATTGGCTTGCTCTTCATGGCTTACTCAGCCTACTTATACAATCCAAGACCACGTGCCCTGGGTTGGCACCACCCACAGAGACCTGGGTCCTCCCTCCCACATCAACTGTAAGTCAAGAAGATGCCCCCACAGACTGTTCTACAGGACAATCTTATGGAGGCATTTTCTCAGTTGACATTTCCTGTTCCCAAATGAACCTAGTTTGTGTCAGGTTGACAAAAGCAAAACAAACAACAACAACAAAGAACTGACCAGTACAAGGAAGAGAAGTATAAGTGATTCCATTCTAAGTTCATCACCATTGGCCTCTGTAGTCTGAAGACACAGTTCACAGCTGGGTCTGGGTAACTCTCCACATAAAAACAACCCGGGGCATTAAACATTGTCCTTGGCTACTTGCAATGCTCTGGACCACTCATTCATTCACCCACAGGTGTCTAAACCTGGTCCAGGCAGTGGCTTCAGTGAAGATCAGACTAGTCCTCTCCTCACAAAGCCAGAGTTCCAGGAGACAGGAAGACAGGACAGGAAGGACATCTAGAGGAGGAGGTCAGAGGTTGAGATAAGCCATGGTGGGAACAGCAGGGAAAGGTCAAAAGTGAAGACCCAGGGTATAGATGAGAAGGTCAGGGAAGGTATCCCCCAAATTACATACACCCCAAACCTGAGTGTGAGCAGGGATCTGAAGATAGTGAGGGGTGAGCTATATAGACATCTAAGGAGAGAGTTCAATTCGGAACAAATTATAAGACCAAAGGCTCTGAGGGGATAGAGGCCATGCCACAGATTTCAACCTAGTAGCATGCAAATGCACACACACAGACACACAGACACACACACACACACACAAACACAGATATACACACAGACACATACATATACACCAAAGTATAGTGATGAACATGCCTGCTTAGAACCTGCAGCCTCTTTCTAACAAATATAAAGGCCCTGAAGTTTTTTTTCTGACTTTTTCTTTGTTAAATATTTTTCTGCTCACTCCACATACCATCCACAGATCCCCCTTCCTACCATCCCCATGCCCCCAGTCCTCTTTCCCCAGCCACCCCTGCATCCCCACATCCCTCAAATCGAGGTCTCCCATGGGGAGTCTGCAGAGACCAGTACACTGAGCCTAGGCAGGTCCAAGTTTCTTCCCCCTGCACAAAGGCTTTGCAAGGCATCACACTACAGGCATCAGATTCCCAGAAGCCTGCCCATAGACTAGGACAGATCCCGATCCCCCTGCCTGGGTGCCCCACAAATAGTTCGAGCCAAACAATTGTCTTCCATATCCAGTGGGCCAAGTCAAGTCCCATGGGGGCTCCACAGCCACCAGTCCACAGTTCATGGGCTTCCACTAGTGTGGCCGGTCATCTCTGCATGTCCTCCCATCATGATCTCGACGTCCCTTGCCTGCAGAATCCCTCCTCTCTCTCACCAATTGGATTCCCAGAGCTCAGCCTGGTGCCTGGCCGTGGATCTCTGCATCTGCCTCCACTTTTGGAGTCACTGGACAAAAGGGCCCTGATGTTGATTGCTGTCTTAGTTAGAGTTTCTATTGCTGTGAAGAGACACCATGACCATGGCAATTCTTATTAAGAATAGGCACTTACTTGGGGTGGTTTATATTTTCAGGGGTTAAGTCCATTATCATTATGAATGCAAGTAGACATAGTGTCGGAGAAGTAGACTAGTGTCCTATATCATGACTTGCAGGCAACAAGATGTGGTCTGAGATACTGGCATGGTTTGAGTATATATGAGACTCCCCAAAAACCTGCCTCTACAGTGACACACTTCCTCCAACAATGCCACACCTACTCCAACAAAGTCACGCCTCCTAATAGTGCCATTCCCTGTGAGCTTATGGGGACCAGCTACACTCAAACTGCCACAATGGGTTTCTCTATTTTCACTGTTAGTTTCACTTTTAACAGACCTCTCCCACTGCTGCCCTGCTCCTTACTAATCAATGCCTCTTATGTTGCCGAAGGGAAGAACATGCTTCTATTTGTCCAGTCAGAGAGAGATGTGTATGCTTTTTACTGGTACAAAGGGAAAATTCTAGGCATCACCCACGAAATTGTATTGTACTAAAAACCACTCATTCAATTAATCCAGGACCTGCACACAATGGGAGAGAAACAATATTCTGTAATGCATGCTGCTGCAGAACGTCATCCAGGAGGACATACTACACACACAGATCTACAGACACCTGTCAAGTTCCGTGTACACCATGAAGAATGAATATCTGTGACCTCTGGATGCTGGGTGGGATTAATTCCACTTCACACACAAGACTGACAGCTTGGACACTGTGCAATTCCTCCTTGCATTGTGCTCCCATGTTGGGGTTTGAGCATTTAGTGTTGCAGTGGCTAAAGAAACTCCATTTTATGCTAGGCATCCATCTTGGTAACCACTAGTCATTTGTCTCTGACTCCAGTCCCTGGAAGATAAGTTCCTGGGAACCCTGTCTCAGTGACCTCCCCTCCCCAAAATGTACAGCTGTGACCATCTGCTTGTTATGACTAAATGATTTTCTGGCTTTTGTAATTTGTTTATGCAGACACCCAAAGATTGTTTTAGATCACCTTCACCACGTAACTCGACAAAACATACCGCTGTTTGCTTGCTTGAGTAGATACTGAAGGTCTTCTTCTGGTTTTCATCTTTAAAAATCCTTCCCTGACATCCCTTCTCATGGCAGCTCAAGTTTGGCGAAGAGATTGTTGTCCTTCTAGCAGCTAAGGAATAAATATTTTAATCATGATTAGACTTTTCCCAGGTGCCACAAACTCCAGACACTTAGGAGACAAACTGCAAAGATCAGAACCCCATGAGAATCTATCCAGTGAGAGCAGGACCTGTGGAATGGTAACTCAAAAGGGAGACTATCTTCAGTCAGACCGTTGGGGTTCCCCCACCAGCATGGCCCTCAGATAAATCCTGTGGGAGTCAAGAAGGGCCTCTCTGGGAGATCTATGGCTTCATCACAGTGAGGTGAGAATTGGGAAAGCCTGTCTCCAGATCTCTGTTCCAGATTCAACTCCAGGTGACCATAGAGAGCTTGTATCCAGGGCTAGAATTTGACGTCCTGTTAGAGATGACAGGAAACAAGGCTTTACTGACTGTCCAAGACTCATAGAGTGTGGAACCAGTTGTACACTTCCAAGGCATCTGCAGTTAGGTAGTTCACCCAGGCATCTCCTTCTCCTGAGTCTCAGTGTACAGGTGCCAGGATGTAAGCCAACTCTTCTGATGGGTTTAGGAGACTTCACAGGAAGGTCATATTTATGGTCATGATATACCATAAACTCATGAAATCACAGCAGCACAATACCTGTGTAAGTCTGGCCCATCAACAGCACACTATGGACCAGATGGGGCTCAAGAGGCCACACCTCTTCCTCAGAACCCATTGGCAATTAGTGGCCACCGAGGGATGGGAAATTATTTTCTTCAGTGCTTAATTTCTTATACTATAGGAACTGCACAGGTGTCTCTTGATCAATGTGTGTGGAAATTAACCACCTCACCATCCATGCTCATGTAAGAAACCCTAAATAACACAGTGTTGAACACACAGACAAAGATGGAGGTCCAGTGAGATGGCTTGCCTACTAAAAGCACTTGCTGCACAAGCCTGATGACCTGAGATTAACCTCCAGAATTCATGTAAGGATGGAAAGACTGGACCAACTCCTGAAAGTTATCATCTGACCTCTGTGTACTGTGGTGTACACCCATACTCATTCATACCCACTCACACATGCACACACGTGTGTGTGTGTGTGTGTGTGTGTGTGTGTGTGTGTGTATAAAATAAATTACATATGCACACATGAAACATGTAGGATCCAAGCATTTTAGGAAGAAGAGTTCAGCAGTACTGGGAAGTGATGAGAGAGTAATGGGGTGGTTATATGTATGTATATGTGACCTTGTATCAAATAATGAATTTTAAATGTGTTTTAAAGCAAGTGACTGCCATTTTCTTCACTCTTTGAAGAAAAAGATAGATACTTAGGACACAAAATGGACTCTCTCTACTCTTCCTTTGAAATCTTGAAAAAGAAAAAAAAAGAATAGAGAACTGGTTTACCTTCTTAGGCTTTCTGAGAAGCAAAAAGACAAATTTTTTTAAAAGACATAAAAATATTTTTAAAGATTTTCAAATGTGAAAAATTAATTTGCTTTTAAATTCTAGAAAAATTTCATATAATGTGCTAAAGTTGATTTTGTGATGAGTATTGACCTTTAGTTTAGTCAGATTTAGTATTTGCGCTGCATAATTTTATGTCAACTTGACACAGGCTAGAGTCATGTGAGAAGAGGGAACACTAGTTGAGAAAATGCCTCCATAAGATCCGGCTGTACATCTCAACAAATGATACTGGCATAACTGGAAGAATGGAAATAGATCTATATCCATCTCCCTGCACAATACTGAAATCCAAGTAGATCAAAGACCTGAACATAAATCCAGTTACCGTGAACTTAACAGAAGAGAAAGTGGGAAGTAGCCTTGAATGCATTGGCACAGAAGACAACACCCTGAATATAACTCAGGTGGCACAGACACTGAGATTGACAATTAATAAATCGGACATCCTGAAACTGAAAAGCTTCTGTAAGGCAAAGCACATGGTCAATAAGACAAAACGACAGCATACAGAATGTGAAAAGATCTTCACCAAGCCCATATCTGACAGTGGGCTGATCTCCAAAATATATGAACAACTCAAGAAGCTAGACATCAAAATACCAAATAATCCAATTTAAACATGGGGTACAGTTCTAAACAGAGAATTCTCAACAGAAGAATCTCAAATGGCCGAGAAACACTTAAGGAAACATTCAACATCCTTAGCCATCAGGGAAATGGAAATCAAAACAACTCTGAGATACCATCTTACACCTTTCAGAATGGCTAAGATCACAAACACCGATGACAGCCCATGTTGGAGAGGATGTGGAGTAAGGGGAACACTCCCTCACTGTTGGTAGGAGTGCAAACTTACACAGCCACTTTGGAAATCAGTATGAGGGTTTCTCAGAAACATGGGAATCAACTTACCTCAAGACCCAGATATACCACTGTTGGACATATACCCAGAGGAAGCTCAATCATCACACCACACTTGCTCAACTATGTTCATAGAAGCATTTTTTTGTGATAGCCATAACCTGGAAACAATCTTGATGCCCCTCAACCAAAGAATGGATAAAGAAAATGTGGTACATTTACACAACAAAGTACTCAACAGTAATAAAGAATGGCATCAGGAAATTTGCAGGCAAATGGATGGAACTAGAAAAAAATCATCCTGAGTGAGATAACCTAGACCCCCATGGTATGTACTCACTCATAAGTGGATATTAGATGTAAAGCACAGGATAACCGGGCTACAATCCACAGCCCCAGAGAAGCTAGGTAACCAAGAAGATCATAAGAGGGACACATCGATTTCCCTGGGAAGGGGAAACATGAGATCTCCTGGGAAAACTGGGAGTGGGGGAGGGGGACAGAAGGAAAGGGATGGAGGGATGGGAGCACGAGTGATCATACTGGTACCTGGGATGGGATGGAGGGGGAGAGTAATGAAAGAGATATGCTGGGATGCTATGAATGCGTTGCTCTGATTGATTGATAAGTAAAATGCTGATTGTCCAGTAGCCAGGCAGGAACTATAGGCGGGACAAGCAGAGAAGAGAATTCTGGGAACAAGAAAGCTGAGTCAGGAGTCACCAGCCACAGAAGAAGAGAGATGTAAAAGTACTGGTAAACCACAAGCCATGTGGCAACTAATAGATTAATAGAAATGGGTTAATTTAAGATGTAAGAGCTAGTCAATAGTTAGCCTGAGCTAATGACTGAGCAATTTTAATTAATATGAGCTTCTGAGTGATTATTTTATAAATGGGCTGTGGAACTGCGGGGCCCAAGTGGGACTGGAGAAAACTCTAGCTACAGAGATATCTTGATAAAGGGGGCCATTTTGGGGTTAGAGAGAAACCTGATGTAAGGGAAACTCCCAGGAATCCACAAGGATGACCCCAGCTAAGGTACCAGCAATAGTGGAGTGGGGGCCTGAACTGGCTTTCTCCTGTAGTCAGAGTGGTGACTACCCTAGCTGTCATCAGAGAGCCTGCATCAAGTAAATGATGGAAGGAGACACAGAGATCCACAGCCAATGGCCGGGCCAAGCTCCAGGAGTTCAGTTGAAGAGAGGGAAGAGGGATTGTATGAGCAAGGGAGGTCAAGATCATGATGAGGAAACCCACAGAGACAACTGAAACAAGATATTGGGAGCTCATGGACTCTGGACCAACAGCTAGGGGCTTTCTTGGGACCAACCTAGGCCCTCTAAATATGGTTGACAGTTGTGTAGCTCTGTCTGTTTGTGGGGCCTCTAGCAGTGGGATCAGGTGTCCCTGGTGCTTCAGCTGGCTTTTTGGAACATATTCCCCATGCTAGGATGCCTTGTGAAGTCTTGATGCAGGGGCAGGAACTAAGTCCTGCGTCAACTTGATAGGTCATGTGTTGTTGACTCCCATGGGAAGCCTACACATTTCTGAATGGAGGAGGAGGGGATATGTAGGAGGGAGGATGGCGGTTGGGGGGAGGGAATGGGAAGTGAGGAAGGAGGGGAAATTGTGGTTGGTATGTAAAATTAATGAAAAAATTAATAACAACAAAAAGAGAATGGGCTGTAGGCAAGCCTGAGCATTTTCTTAATTATTGCTTAATGGGGGAGGCCCCAGCCCATTGTGCATGGAGCCATTCCTGGGCTGGTGATCCTGGGTTCTATAGGAAAGCAGCCTGATATCACAGGGCAGACTGGGCTCTGCTGGGTTTTGGGGTCTCAAGGAAATACACTCTTGGCCATAGGAAGTTCAGGGACAAGGCCTTGGGGTGAACTGCTGTTCTCTCGGGACACAGGACACTTCTCAGCCTTTTGGCTCAAAGTATGTTCTAGAACACTGAACAACAAAGGAATAGAAGGATGGGAGGCAGCACTCACAGAAGAACAGAGCAATGAACACACAGAGACTCCACCTCCAGCCCATCTGACTCCAGAAAGTGCCCTCCTCTGGGAGGAGGCTGAGGTCTGGGAACAAAATCAGAGCAGACCCCAGAGGAGACCACCTTGGCAGCAGCTTGGGAGACAAACCTCCTCTCTAGAGAAAGAACCTAGCCCACATAGAGACTATGGATCTCACCTTAGCCCCTCTCCACAAAGGACAGATCTTCTGGAGGGGACTCCTGCTCACAGGTGAGGAGACATTCCTTGGGAGTAGAGAGTTGGGGAGTTCATAGACTGGATGGGGTCTTCTGGGAGAGGGAAAGTGCCTGAGAAATGACATCTGGCTCTGCTTAAATCCTGAGACCATCAGGAAGCTCACAGTGGATGGGAATTGGGAAGTGGGGAGGAAAAACTCAGTTGTTCCCCATTGTAGATTTATCAGAACTGGCCACTGTATCCTGAAGACTCAAGTTGACAACTCCATCAGGGTGACTCTCCAAGTAAAACTCCAAGTGGGCAAGTAAACATCATTATGTAGGACCCTGAGAAATCTGCAAATAAACGCCAGGATCTGGGACATTCATTTGCTCACAGGTATCTGAGCCTGTTTGAGGTAGAGAGGTTTACACCAAAATCAAACTAGTCCTCAAAGACCTGCTACTATTGGGCAGGAAGATAGAGCAGCAAGGACATCTAGAAGGTGGACCCAGGGGTTGACAAGCACTTCAGAATAAACAGAGCAGGGAAAGGTCAGAAAATGAAGGCACAGAGTCCAGGTCAGACAAGACATGCTATACTCACTATAGATTCTGAGTATGAGTAATGATCTGAGGGCAGTGAGGGGTGAGCTGTGTAGACACCAAGAAGACAGTTTCATAAAGTGGAAAGATTCAGGGGTACTGGTGAATGGGGGTGATACTGCTGACTTACCCTCAACAGGACACACACACCAAGACTGAATGTTAAACACTCACATTTCAAAAAGCAAAGGACCTAATATTGATAGATTTTTTTCTCTCTTCCCTCTTAGTCTCTCTTTTAACCTACTGGAACTCTGCCACCACTGCCCAAGACTTCACTGTTGAAGCAGTTCCACCCATTGTTGCTGTAGGGAATAACTTTCTTCTAGTTGCCCATGGTCTGCCGTTGCAATTCAATCGCTTTTTCTGGTACAAGTCGGAGATTTTCATAGCCGCATATGCTCCAGGAAATAATTCAATACAATATAATGATAAATACAAAGATAAAACGACAATGTACAACAATGGATCCCTGCTATTCAGGAATGCCAGTAAGGATGACAGAGGACACTACATAGGAAAACTGCGGAATCCACAGTTTCAAAATAGTTATGAATCTGTGGATATTGAAGTATACTGTAAGTAATTCTCTGTCACCTCTGGGTCATGGGTGGAACTAATCCTACTTCACGTATAGAGCTGTCTTTCCTGGATGACTGTGTGTTATGTTCCCCACATTGTGATACAAACATTTAGTAAAGGACACACAATGGTGAAAACGGCAATAAATCAGGATGCCTCACTTAAATCCACCCTCAGAGAAGAAAGGGTGATGTAACTGAGTTCAGGCATGTTAGACTCTTCCCAGGGTCTTAGATGCTCATCATGATAATGGCCTTGAGGAAGACCCTTCAGAACTCAGGCAGGGCCAGGCTGAGGAAACCATGAGTGTCTCACAGAGAGATGACCCCCGAATAGTTTTGCTCAAGAATTCCATGCCAGACTGGATCAGGAATCCCGAAAAGCTTGTAGACTGGGTTGGAATTTGATCTCCTATTGGAGCTGACAGGGAACAATGATGGATTGTCGACTGGGGGCCTGCTGACAGTCAGCCTCTGAGAGCCATCTCTGAGGTAGGTCATCTGGCATCTCCTCCTGGGACACAGTGTGCTCAGCATAGGTGGAGAGGTAGGAAAGGCAATCAGCCAGCTCTTCTGATGGTCTTCTGAGACCTTACAGGAAGGTCAAGAGCCCTAAAGAGATAGAAGAAAAAGTGTACAAATGGCAGCTCCTTGCCTCTGGGGTCCTGCCAAGGGATTATTTCCTGTAGACAAACACTAATAGACACTGCTTGGTGGAAGGTCAGGTTGTTGTTGACATCTAAGGTTAACTTGCAGGCATGGAAATGATCATTTACCATGTGTCCTATTACAGGGAAACTGAGACAGGAAACACAGTCACTGAGTCAGGGTCACACAGGTTGTGGATAGCACAAGCTATCTGTTCACAGTCACATCTCCAGCCACCTCACCATGGAAATGGTACTGGGTACATTCATTCTTCTAGACCATTTCGTGGAATCAGGACTCCCAGATTCATGTCAATCAACATCAAACATGTGACAAGAATGGCCCAACTGTGGCACAGTCAGACCTAAATGTCAGCCAGATCCTGAGCCATGTGAGATCTCTGACAGGCTGTCAGGTTTCTCAGGGAAGCTAAATGAGAAGAATAATCATAACCTGTCTGTAGGAAAGCCCTGAACAGCAAAGGCTTAGAGGGCTCTGGTTTACACTGAGCTGGGGAGGTCACTGTAGCTGGAGGAACTCAAACCTTGTGTCTCAAGGCAGGCAATGGGTCAGTGAGGACCAGGAGATAAAACGAGGTCTCTGATTCCAAGTCTTGAGTCTGACCATCACCAAACACTGCAGTTCAGTTCACTCATGAGAAAGTCTTTTCTTCTCCCATACACAGCACAGGAGACCCAATTATCTCTGAGTAATCAGCCACTCCATCTGCCTGTAATTTGCTTCCTGCCTGATTCTTTAAAGATCTGTGTTGTCTGGAAGTTAAGAGACTGTCTCTGGTTGTAAGAGGCCTTTGCAAGAATCAGAAGTACCACACAGGGCAATCATCTCTCTGTGGTCAGCACAGCACTGCTACCCAAGCCCAACATCACAACCAACAATTCCAATCCCATGGATGGTGAGGACTCAGTAGCATTAATGTGTGAACCTAAGCCTCAGAATACAGTATACTTGTGGAGGATAAATGGCCAAAGCCTCTCAGAAGAGGACAGGCTGAAGCTGTCTGAGGACAACAGGACTCTCACTTTACTCAGTGTTGTGAGGACTGACACAGGACCCTATGAATGTGAAGCTGGAACCCAGTGAGGGACTCCGCAAGTCCCTCTGAACATTACTTTAAATATTTTCTGTTTCATCCTGGCCTCAACTGCCTGAATACAGAGGGCTAGAGCTACCATACTCAGTCCCAGTCCCCTTAGGTTCATGACACAGACCTAGCATACAGATACCAAGGCTGCCAGGGCATCCTGTCCCAGCCCAAGCGCATGTAGACAGGCCCAGCATTGAGCTTAAATGGGCTGCAGGGACTTCTGCCTAGAGAGGCTCAGGGTGATGGAGACAGGGTTCATGTCAGGCTCAGGCTCAGTGTACACAAGAGTGTGCATTGGGGATGTTTGTGTGTTTTGCTTGAGATAGATCAGGGCTTGTGCATGCTGAATGAGTACTCTTCTGCTAATCTGCACCCCAGCTCTGGGTAGGACCTGCTCAACTAAGGTTAAAGCACAGCTCAAAGAGATACTATGTCCTTCTACAGACCAGGATTTCCCCTTCCCTCTTCTGTCATCACATGTGACTTTATTCTGTTTGCTCCAGATGGTCCATATGTCCTGATCATATCCCCCTTAAATATTCATTTCCATTGAAGGGCAAACCTCACATCTCCTGCCACACAGATGCTAACCCACCTCCACAGTACTCTTGGTTTGTCAATGGAGAGCTCCAGTTATCCTCCCAAGAGCTCTATGTTCCCAACATCAATACTAATAAGAGTGGATCTTATACCTGCCTGATCTATAACTGTCACTGTCCTCAGTAAGACCACAGTCAAGAACATTACAGTTCTTAGTAAGTGGATCTCTGAAATATCAGCACCAAGTTTGGAGTAGAGTCTTTTAGTTTTCTGGGAAGGTGCAGAAACATTTAATTTCCAGCCCATGTCTATGGGAACAAGCAAAACTCAGTCTTCCCCCAAGTCTACTGCTCCTTCCCTATGTATAATGGCCCCCTTGTTCTCTGGTTTCTGGCCGATAGGGATGGAGCTTGCAATGTGAGCAGTAGGTTCTCCCAGTCTTGGAAAGCCTTTGGTAGTGGAGGGACTTTCCAGGGTTAGGAGAGCTTCAAGGTCAAGATTTCTTTCTGTGCCTAACACAAGCTTTCCTGTCCCCTCCTATTTTACTTTATGACCTCCATGACCTATAAGGAACACCCAGGGCTTTCAACTATGCTCACATGCTTATTCTCCAAATTGGAAGAGAATAATCCCCAGAGATGGGGACTAGACCTCTGCTCCTAGGTCTGTTCTTGTCTCATGGGTGGGGTGGCTGGCTCAGCTCTGACTCCATGGGATGGAAAGAGTGGGTGGAGAAGGTGTCTGGGGGCCCTGTTCTGAGTCAGGGTGAACCATGTCACTGACAGTTGATGATGTTTTTTTGCTTACTCTTCTCAAGGTTCAAAAAACAAATGTCAGCTGAGTGTGGTGGCACACACCTTTGATGCCAGCACTGAGTAGGGAGAGGCAGGTAGATAATGTGAGTTTGAGGCCAGCCTGGTCTACATAGTAAGTTCCAAGCAAGCTAGGACTGTACAGTGAGACCCTGTCTCAAAAATATCAGTACTGAGCATTAGAGTATCAGGCTGTGGTCAGTACTGTGAGTATTCACTTCTTCTCTGTAGTATTTAATCCATATCCATGGGGCAGAAAATACATTTTTTCTACAAACAGAAATTCTTCAGTAAGGGATTTCTGCCAGTCCTGAGGTCTAGCCTTTAACACCTTTAAGATTAGCTGGGCCATTTTAGCCCCATAACAAATTATTTAATAAAAAAGAAACAGAAGGTCATTTCATAAAAGAGAGACCTAACTGTTCACACTCACAGAAAGTGTGAGCAAGAATCCCCACAAATATCATTGGGAAATAAATTCCCCCCACCATGAGATTTCTGGACATGTGAGTTGAAGAGGCTCCTAGTGTGGAATCTACACAAATACCCTGAGTCAGGGTCACTGTGAGTGATCTTAATAAAGTAAGATTCAGCTCTCTTCTTACAGACCATATCTTCTCCCAAACATGTGATCTTGCAGAGGGCCACTTCATTCTAAGGACCCTGGGAGCTGTCTGAGATCTCTGAAGGTGACATACTCTCAGATGGCCCCATCCCTTGTTTATCCACAGATCCAGTGACTACACCCTCCATCCAAGTCAACCAAACCATAGACAAAGAAGTGGTCTCTGTGTTTCTGAAGTGCCTGTCAATCGACCCTGATAACAACATTAAATGGTTCTACAATGGCAATAGGGTGACAATCACGAATAGGATCAATCTGACTCAGAACAACAGAACTCTCCAAATAGTCCCTGCCAGGAGGAATGATTCTGGGTACTATCAGTGTGATGTATCCAATGCACTCGGTGGTGAGAAGAGTCACCTCCTCCAGCTGGACGTAATAGGTGAGTGACCTCTGTTGCCCTCTTACTCCATAGTGTTGGGGTAGAGGGCAGTTTCTTTATCAACAGAGTGCAGAATGGATAAAAGTCACATGGAGAAAAACACGGTTCAAGTTACAAATAGAGCCAGCTTGTTG